>SKCR01050071.1:0-45816 GCA_019454045.1 Zanthoxylum bungeanum | reverse complement strand
AAGTCGTCCAATTACTTAATTCGATTCGTTCTAGGATTTCGGATCGTTACATCCGGATTGGGGATGTTACATACATTAGGTCCAATTTAAATTTGACACATGTCAAATAAATAATTATTTATTTAATTAAAGGTTAATTAATTTAATAATTATTTATTTTAGAATATTTTAGGAATATTCTGTAATTAATTAATTAAGCTTATTAGATAAGCTTTATGTCTTAATAAAATTATAACCATATATTTGGCTTAATTTTATCAAAAATGACCAAAATACTCCTCCCTTTTTAAATTGTGATTTTCGTCCATATGGATATTTGAATGACTTGGAAAATTTTCTATGATTTTGTTCTTGAGAATGAGAGCAAAATTAGGATTTTATTAGGGTTTGATCAATTTACCAAACTTAAATACTTTGGAAAAACAATTGGAAGTAAGCAAAGGTAGAATCGGAGAAATTAAGGTAATTTCTAATTTATTTGGTTGAAATTTATTTCTTCATGTTTTCAATTGATTATATTTAATATAATTAGGGTTCTTCCATATTTTTGGTGTTAATTGATATTTAGAAACCTTAATAGGAAACCCTCATGTGTAAAATTAATTAAGCTTATTAGTGTAATTGGGCCTAATTAGGGTGTAGGACATCAAATTGTAATTCTAGAGTTGCTTGAGCCACTCCTTGGTGACCTACAATTATTTTTCAGTTTTTTATGGTGGTTGACTCTCAATTGGTAATTATTGATTTGGATTTGCATGATTTTGAATTAATTAGGTGATTATTTTGATTAATTATGTAATTAATTCAATAATGACTTAATTTGTTAAATTGAAATATTGTGGATGAAATTAGATGTGTAATAATACATAGGAATAATTCTCGAATTTTTCGGAAATGTTCTTGAAGCGTTTTGGGAATTTTTCGTAAATAAGCCATTGGAGACAAAATCATAATTTACTAAATTGAGATTATTTGGCTATTGCTACAGAATTCAAACTACTATAGTAATGCGTATAATGTGTAGAAAAATTCTCGGAGTTCTTGAATCATTCCAGAAGTATTTTGAGAATTTTTGGTAGAAAACTAATCTAGGGGCAAAATGGTCATTTTTTGAAACTAAAGTGATTAGCTACTGCTACAGTAATTGGATCATTGTAGTAGTGGGCTAGTCCAGTTCCATGACAAAATTGGTTGTCTGATTATCTCGATCGCTGTAGGAAACACTTTCCTTATATGCAGCGGAAACACCTTAGGCTCCGCGATCGACCTTGAAAAATTTTCTGCCTTTTCCCTTGAAGAAATCGAATCCCACTAACACTTGATAACTTGATTTGCTCATGTTTTTAATTTGTTTCCTTGAGATCCATTGCTTGGATCTACCACCCGATCTTCTGAACTATGTCTCGTTTTAAAAAAACCAAAGTGTGGGCTTCACTCACAAAGTTTATTCTCTAAACTCTTTAGAGAATATTATTGTCAAAAATATTTCATTTTATTCTTTCAACACTTGAAAGAATTAGAAGAAACTCTCTCACTATTATTTTTGGCTTTTGGAAGAATGAATGAAGAAGATGAAATTCTTACTCACTTTATTGTTCTCTCTTTTCAACACTTGAGAAAAATTCTGGATTTTTGATTATCTTATTTTCTTCTCAACATTTGAGAAAAATGCTAGATATCAACCCTCTAATAATTATAATATGATTATCTTATAATCAAAGAATTCTAGAAAATATTATATTAAATTTATTTAATATAGTTTTCATTTGTGACAAATTATATTATAAATCACATTAATAATATATATATATATATATATATGAGTATCTAATTAGACAATCCAATTATATTTGATTTGCTACAGTAAATCGAGATAGCACAGAGATCAAATGGACCTACAGTTCTGAGATCCAATAATCCCGAAATATTAATTAAACTCTTTAATTAAATATTCCGAGTTATTAACTTCGGATTATTCCACCAAAAAAATAAAGTTGCACTCTCGTTGCCGTAGATGGAAAATATTAGCCGAACAACTTCGGTTGTCCATCGATATAGTCATTGTATACAGATTGGCCCTTCACGAGTATCTCATAATTAGAGCCGGATCATAAAGTCCGTTATACCACTTTAATTATTTTATACCTTAAATACCATTGATTCTCTAATGAACAATTTATTCATAATTATTATGAATATTAATCTTTCCATTTGCAATAGAAATACTTGAGTGCTCTAATCGTTCAAGTACCGAATCAACCCTTAAGAAAGATACTCTTCTACTTCTTTACAAGAAGGAATGAATTCCATATCTATGTAAAATGTTCCCAACTACACACCAAATCATGTTTCCAAAATACGTAGCTATTGGCCAAGACTGCTTCACCAACCTCACATTAGTAAATCAAAGGACATAGCCTACCATGCAAAAGGTCGTAGTACACTCAGGATTTAGATCAATCCATATATGACCATCTAGTAGATTGAAATTTTTTTTTAACCGATATTATAAGATACTCATTTCTATCTGGGTTCGGTCCTATATGATCACATCATACAAGGTGCCTCCATTCTCATGTCACCACATGAACAATCCAGGATCAAAGTCGTCATACAAGTATAGAATGGACCGCAGCTATAGATAAACCACAAATAAAGAACCCGTTTTGTTTGCTCTCTATGGACTATTTTAGATTACTAACTTCAGACTTAAATCCTCTTGTGTATGACATTCATACACTAAGTTTGAAAGCACCTGAGTAATCAAGGGTAAACAAGACAATTTATAATATGCGATTTAAATCAAATATTTTTTTATAAATGAATAATGCATCTTTTATTTTAATAAAAATTTCGTTTACAATACATGAAGCTCTAGGGCATACATCCCAACAATCTTCCACTTGAACTAGAGCAAATGGGACATGTCATGTAATCCTAGACCCTTTAGGTGACCTTCAAAAACTTTAGCCGACAAGTTCTTTATAAATGGATCAACCAAAATTTCAGTGGATGCAATCTTCGAGATAGAAACGTATCCTCTATTCACCATCTCCTGATGAGATGATATTTTCTCTCTATATGCTGTCCCCTCTTTTGGCTTATTGGTTCCTTGGATTTCTCCACTGCACTTCTATTATCCTAATAAAGTGTGAGTGGTTTATCCATATCTAGAATAACTTCTAGATCTTCAAAGAACTTCCGGAGCCACACTATTTCTTTAACTTATTCGTAACCTGTTATATATTCAGCCTTCATGGTGGAGTCAACAATACAATATTGCTTTATACTCCTCCACATAATGGACCCACCACCTAGGGTGAACACTGATCCGGATGTTAATTTCCTAGAATCGACATCCGTCTGAAAATCAAAGTTAGTATATCCCTTGAGGATCATATCCTCACCAAAATATACAAGTATATAATTTCTCGTTCTCTTAAGATACTTGAGAATATATTTTACATCCACCCAATGATCCAATCCTGGGTTAGACTGAAACCTACTGACTACTCTCACTGCAAAGCATATGTATGGTCTTGTGCATAACATAACATACATGAAACTACCAACTGTTGAGGCATATGTGATATGTCTCATTTCCTCAATTCATTGATGTGTCTTAGGAGACTGTTCCCTCGACAAATGAATTTCATGTCTAAAAGACAAATTACTTTTCTTGGAATTTGGCATCCCAAATCGCACAAGAATCTTGTAAATATAGGACGTTTGAGATATTGCTAACAATTGTCTCTTGCGATCCCGAATAATCTGAATTCTAAGTACATAATTGGCCTCTCCCAAATCTTTCATTTGGAATTGTATAGATAGTTAGGTTTTCACATCCGATAATATCTTTACATCATTCCCAATGAGTAAAATATCACTGACGAAAAAAATAAGAAAAGTCATATTTCCGTCAATGACGGGCTTGTAAACACAAGGCTCATCGACATTCTGCTCAAAATTATAAGACTTCATCGTGGTATGAAATCTTATGTTCCAAGATCAAGATGTTTGTTTAAGTCCATAAATGGACTTTTACAGCTTGCAAACTTTTTGCTCTTGACTTTGGGCTTCGAACCCCTCTGGTTGTACCGTATAAATACTCTCATCAAGATTGCCATTCAAGAATGCAGTCTTGACATCCATCTGTCATATCTCATAGTCATAATATACAGAAATGAAGAGAATAATACAAATGGATTTGAGCATGGCTACTGGCGAGAAAGTCTTATCATAGTCGACTCCCTCTTTCTGGTAATAACTCTTGGCCACTAGCCTAGCCTTAAGGGTCTGTACCTTACCATATAATCCTCTATTTCTCTTGTAGATCCACTTGTAACCTATTGGTTTTACCATATCAAGTTAGTCTACAAGTTCCTAGCTGAGTGGGGTACATAGATTTCATCTCAAGGTCCATGGCTTTCAGCCATTCCTCTTTATCATTATCATCCATTACACTAGGATAGGTCAATGGATTATCTATACCATCACTGAATGCGATAACTTGTGCCTCTCGATCTTCTAGATAGCGATCAGGTTGTCATACAACCCTCCCACTACGTCTAGGTGGAAGATCATTCTGTTAAACTTGAATCTAACGCTCATATGTAATAGTTGTTATGATGGTGTGCTGGTTAAACTAGCAAGTAACTCCTCAAGTAACACTTTACTTCTGCTACATTTACCCCAACAAAATTGGTATTAGAGCAGGTCTGATCCTGCAACCATAATAGTTTTCATGCAATAATATATGATATTAGATTCTAAATTAGTGTTTACACATGCATTTAATCTAGATATTTCTTAGTTTTTTAGTTTCACCTCAATGGGAAACATAATGAAGACTTAATTTTTAAGTTGCATTATGGTTTCCTGAATAGAACTAATTTATCAATAAATGGTATGGATTAAATATCTACATTAGATGTATAATCCAAGCCTTAACACTGCTTTAGGAAAATCTCCATTAATAAGATTTAATAATAACTTGTGCGAGGGAACACTTGTCCAATAAATATGCAAGTGAGTTTTTTATACTGTATCTGCAATGTGCCAAAGCTGTGTAGGTATGGCTGATGGTAGTTTGCTTGTACCGGTAGAACTTATATGATAAGAGATAAATGCAAGTGAAAATGAAAACTCTGAACGTGCCAAAGCTTTCAGGGCTACTTCGGTATCTTAAATTTAACATTGACAAGTGTAGTCTTGAATACACCTTATTCTTATCGTACCAAAGTTGTGAGAATGAGACATGATCCAGGACCAAAATCAGAAGTCAGAGTTAGTGTGATTGATAATGGTTTATCTACCTGTGAATATACGTAGGCAAGAACTTACTAAAGCTGTGAGCTAAACATATTATGGGGTCCACTTCCCACTATAAAATTCAATTTAATTATTGAATTTTCAATTTTCAATGGGGATTATGGTATTACTAACTGCTAGGTAAAAAATCTATGACCTAGATAATGACTGATATTATGGAAAAATATCGTTTATCTCTCTGTAGGCACTGTATTTTTCCATACACCCAATGATGAGCCTCGTATAGAGGCACTACCTGAAACAAACTCCGGAAGGATAGAAAACCTCCAAAATTAACACCTCATCGGATTCAGACTCACTAGCCAGCCTCGGATTCGCTTAGTCAGATCCTGTTTCCAAACTTAGCCTCAGACAAGCCCCAAACACCCACACAATTGGCCCATTAACCTATTCAACCCATCCACACGCCTATAGGCCCATAAACCTCCCATGCGCGCCCAAAGCTTCCTAAATAGACAAAATCCCATGCAATTCACATGTCAAAATTCTCTCATCAACACTTTCCAATTTAGTGAGATTTTGGGGATCCCATCCAATTTAACAAGATTTGGGATATTCTCATCGCCAAATATATGAGATTGTATCCCAAAATAATCTATTCCCCAAATCAATGTGATTTATTTCCCTATTTGGAGATCCCTTCAAGACATTATAAATTAGGGACACTTTTCTTCATCAAATGAGGTTCACACGACAATCATCACACAAAAAAACCCTTCTTCTTCTTCTTCTTCTTTGACGTAAAACAACAAGAAAAAAAAACTAAGGAGACCGAAACAACACACACAAAATACCCCATCACCGAAAAACAACCAAAAACAAACCACCAAAACCATGAAAGGGAAGAAACCAAACAACCAAACACAAACCACCAAAAATCGTAAAAGGGAAGCCATCAAACAATGCAAAAACAACCACTAAAAACAGCCAACAAACAGCAAAGCCGAAACCAACAAAAAACCTAGCCATCACCAAAAACAGAAGACACCAAACAATCATAAAACCGCAAGCCAGAACCACTAAAACACTGAAAGATAACAACCAAAAACAACCAGTCAAAACAACCACAAAAACCGTGAAACAAGCAGCCCCAAAACCGTGAAATAACAGCCCAAAATTAGTAAAAACAACTGCCTAAAAACAACCAAACAGTGAACCAGAAAACAACCAAAATAGTGAACCAGAAAACAACCAAAACAGCGAACCAGAAAACAACCAAAACATCGAACCAAAAAACAACCAAAATAGTAACCAGCGAACAGAAAAACAGCAAAAAGAAAATAGCAAAACAGCAAGCAAAAACAGCGAATCAGCAGACAGAAACAGCGAACCAAAAATCCTTTCGGCGACGGCCTAACGCACTTCCGAGAAAGCAACTTAAAAGGTAAGACCAGAGGGCACCCATACTACCTTTCTTCTTAAAGTTCTAGACATTGCGTGCCTGGCTTGACATGAAATATGTCCAGCCGGGTATGCGAAGTCCTACATCAAAGACTGCCAAATTTATGGTCACAATTTTCTCTTTCTTTGGCATCTTGTTATTTATCATTTTATTTATCATTATTTTATTATTCGCTTTATTTCATTATTTATTCACTTTTACCGTTGTTTTATTATTTCACCTTTATTTTGTTATTTATCTTTTTTTGTCTATTTATCATATTTTATTATTTCACGTCTATTCTTTATGTCCGTTTATATTGCATTGATGGTTATTTATATTATATCCCTTGTGGTATATCGGATGGAAACTCAGACGTAAATTCCATATCCGAATCCGAATGGACGGTAGTACGGTCTGTGCTTGGGATACAACTCCACGTACCACTCGGGAAATACTCGTACATGCGTGATTAACCCCTTTTTTTTTGTTTGCTATTTATTTATCGATGCTTTTCCCGCTTATCTTTGTTTATTATAGTTTTCGTAACCACATCTTGTACTTCTTAATTTAATATGCTTTTTGGAACTACATTATTGTGATTATTATTTTGTTTGGGTATGTTATTGCATCTTTATTCGCTTTATGTATGATTTGCATTAAGACTTGTCTATACCATTGTGTGAACCCTTCCATTATACTGGCATAAGTAATGGACCATTCCGAACCCAAGGTTTGAGGTCTTCCCTTGTGCGGGGTGAGTGCGGCCATAAATCATTTCCATGTTCACACTGGGTGGCGACTCATTTATTCTCCGATTTAGTCCCCAGCGGTGATATAATATAGGGAGCATCAAGAAAATAAGCCTCGAAGTATGGATCCAAGCATCCAAAGATGAAGCCTAATAATCCATTCAAGTTATTTGAAAATGAAGGGGTCGGAATATACAAGGGAAGACCTCCTAGAGGGGGGTTAATGATATTGTTTATTTTAGAGTGTGCCAACTGTTAGGGGCCCTAGGTTTTAATATTGGTGTTTATTCTAGAGTGGGCCAAATGTTAGGGGCTCAAGATTTTATTTGTAATAAGAATTATTACCTATGGTTTTTTCTGGTTTTTTTTAACATATTACAATTAGGGTTTCCATTGTACTATTTAAATAAGTTTTTCATTAATAAAATGGATGAATGTTTTAACCAAAAATAATTAATATTGTCGTAAGGCACATTGGTGGTGAGGCCGTGATGGCTAACCATGGAAGGGTGGATTCTCTTCAAAAACTTATCAAAGAGGTTGTTGTCCTTTGTGGCGTTTCAAGAAATTAGGGGTTCGTGAGGCTTTGTTTTTCACGGGTTTCTAATCTTTAAACCTCGTTGTGTTTTACTGGGTGCTCATAACAATCTTTTGTGGGTTTCACAGGCTTTGTTCCTGCGGGGTTCATAGGAGTTGTGTGGATAACAATCTCTTGTGGGTTTGTCTGGCTCTGCTCCAGGCAGGTTTTCATCAGTTGGTATTCAGAGCTTTGGTTGCAAAGCAGGTTATGTCTTATCATTTGTGTCTTTTTAATTTTTTTTCTTCATTTCTTTTTTTTATGATTTTTTCAATTTTCTTTGAGTTCTGTTTCTGTTAATTTTTTTTTTCTTTTCTTTGAGTCTTGTTTCTGTCAAATTTTTTCTTTTCTTTGAGTCATGTTTCTGTTAATTTTTTTCTTTTCTTTAAGTCCTATTTCTGTTAATTTTTTTCTTTTCTTTTGTCATCTTACATGTGTTGGATTCAAAAATTAAAAAAAAAAACGAAGGAAAAAAACGTGGGCTGTGAAAAAAAAACACAAATCCTGCGCCACAAAAAAAAGAAACAGAAAGACAAATCAGATTTGGTTAGAGATAAAGTGTTTGGACATTACAGATTGACCTTAAAGATTCGAGGATGAATCTTCTTAAAGAAGGGGAGAATGATATGATACGGGGAGAATGATATGATACAGTGAGAATCAAGAAAAAAAGCCTCGAAGTATGGATCCAAGCATCCAAGGATGGCGACTCCACTGGGGATAGAGAATCGTCCTCGAAATAATGCCTTGTAGTGTCCGTGGCTTTGGCTTTAGTTACCCAAGTCTCATATATTTTGCATAGCCTTCTTACCCCGATGGCGTCATGTATCGTGAAGTCACTTTCACTCAGGGCGGCGGATCATTATGTGATGATAACCATCACTCGTTGGCACGTACCCTAGGGTATAAAAAAGGTGTGCTCACTTGGTCGCTCGAACCCTTGAGTGGGGAGACATAGTTGTGGGCAACCCTTCACCAATGAGAGCCTATATACATACCCTTGTAAGCCCACATATGAACCATATTTATGTGTCCTATAGAAGCTACCCCATATGCTTGTGTTTGGGCCCATTATCATTTGGATCCATTTGGATTTCTCACCATAGGATACGAACTTGTTGGGCCACTTAAATTGGGACGAGTTTGTATCTTATGATGATTGGGCCAAAAGTTTTCAAAATGATGATGGACCACCTTTGGGCCCCCTATCATTTGAAGTTATTTAGCCACCTCATCGCAAAAGTGTAAACATGTTGGGCCTTTTCAACTTGGACAAGTTTGCACATCGCGATAATCTCATTGAACGCTTTAAAATGATAACGGGCCAACTTGTATGAAAACCTTGATGGGCTGAGAAGTTCCAAACATGATCCGAATATGTCAAATGCATGAGTCCGATATCTGCACTGGCTTTCACCCAGGAAGGGTACGCCTTGTTATGGCATATTGTATACTTTTGGAAATCTCTAAGTCCATCCCCACAACCGTGATTACCGAGGGCCCAATTCGTCATTTCTAGACAATGGCACGATCCCCATAATAGGCTTAGTCAATATTATAAATGGGCGGTCTTTGTCTGTTACTGATGAAAAGGGACTGAGGTAGCCAAGGTTCACCCATGTAGCGTAGGAGATAACGATTTTGTGTACCCCACATTGGTGCATAAAATAAGCCTTACCTAGGATAGAAATGGACTTACCACGAGTGTGGGAGGAATAAGGTCGGAAGGATATGCTGTCTTGATAACCACATGCATCGCATGCATACACGCATCATGCTAACCTCTTGTTTTAAAAGCCATCATAGATATCTGTTGGGTTAGAGAAGAAAGAAGACTTGTCAAGAAAAGGTTAGCAACCATGGATGCGTCAGACAATGAAGGTTCCCACATGGATCAATTGGAGACCAACATCACCAAAATTACCGAGCAACTACAAGCTTTGACCAACACTATGGCCAGTCTGACAGTACCCTTCATAGTGGGAACAGAAAATAATGAGAATGGAAGGCATGAGGAGCCCCGAATAAAGTAAACAAATAAATCCATGTTTTTGGACAATGACATGGCTGAGTATGCCGCAGGAAGGATAGCCGAGTCTCAGGCAGAGTTACAGAAACTCAGATAACAAGTAGAGTCAGTTACCGCAAGATAAAGGGAAATCATGAAGATCTGTTAGACTATGATGTGATGAGTTTTGAAAAGCAGATGCCTTTCCCCAGTTTAAGATGTCTGACTTGGCCAAGTTCAATGAAAATGGAGATCCTAGGGTCCATCTCCGACAATATGTTTCAGTGATGAGTTCAGTGGGGTTGTCAAAGCGCCAAGTGCAGAAGATGCTTGGGATATCACTGTTGGACAATTATGACCCATAGCGTCACTATTTGTACAGATCATGGTGTTGTTGTACAAATTAACTATGTGACAAAGGAGATTGCTCTCTTATCATTTGTGATTAGATCACCTAGATGTATAAATGATGAGAGGTCCTTATGATTTGTTCCTGGACGGAGAATGATATGAGATAGTATCAGTCCACGAAGGATAAATCATTAAATATCCCTAGTCAGAGTATTATCGAGATTGGACATCGATAAATACGTAAAAGAGTAGTATTACACTTGTGCGCATTGTGAGGGCACAACGACATAGTTCTCATATATTTGGGTATAGGATACTCATGTAAGTGTAATAGGAGGTTGTGTTTTACCGATTGTACGGGAAACAGCTTCGCTCTGGATAGACCCCCTCGGAATTCCATTGGTAGTATGACTATATGTCTATGGAAGTCCGAAATCAGGGTAGGTGTATTTGGTCTTAACCTGAGACTTGCACCGCTAATACTTGTGACAATCAATATACTTTGGTTGAGGTCGTCCAGGGCTTTAACAGGTTTATGTACGCCAATACTGGGTATATTGAGAATCGTAGTGTGTTAGGTGTGATGTCAAGATGGAAGTGTCACTCCAGTCATATGGAGATGATGGTCACGTAGGATACGGGATTGGTTCTCTTAAATGATGCAGCTATCAGATATATTAGTGAGTAAGTCATGTTCATCCGATTATAGAGACTAGTCACCAGACATTCGACATGTGCTTCGTACGGGGCATACACAATTCCAGCCCCAGGCCTAGCACGTGATCATTTGCTACTGGACAGAAATATGCAATACTACGTATACTACGCCTGATACAGATCCTTTATTCCTATAAGGATGTTTCCGGAGAATTGGGTAGGCATGGCGCTTAGCTAGTGGCCAACCTTGTCTTGTAAATCGGTATAAACGTAGTACAAGGTACTTACGTGTTCAGATAGTCCGACGACCGAATTTACTGCCAACATATCTGGGGATCTCATGGGTCGCTTCCCAAAGATTCACCGATGACGTATAACTCGCACTCTAAATTAATCTGGGATTAATTAGAAGAGAGAGAAAGTTAATCTGGGATTAATTGCGGAGATATTTTATCTGAGATAAAATATCATTAAAGAGAGCTAATGATTAATTTGGAATTAATCGATTAATTAATATATTTGATATATTAAACGAAATTGGATTTCGACGCGGAATTAAAAATAGATTTTAATTCGGGCGAACGAATTAATTTAGAATTAATTCATTAGCGACGTGAATAGTGATTTCGCTAGGCGTAATCATTTAATTACGACGCAAAGGAAAATTCGTTAATTTGGAATTAGCGAACCCGAGCCCGAGATTATTTGTGAGCGCATTCGCATTTCGAATTCAAGTGCAGCACGTCAAATCAAGCGTCAAATCGCTAGTCGCATCTAGCGTCACATCAAGCGTCAAATCATGTCACTTTGAGTGATGTGACCATTGATTGATGTGATTGATTGTAGTTGTTGGAATGGTTGTTGCCATTTGACTTTTGAGGCCAGATTTGGTAAATCCATTTTATTGATTTTTTGAAAATCAAATAAAAGGTAATTCACTTATTTATTTTTGGAAAATATATAAGTGTTTGATTTACACTTTTCCAACCAATTCAACACATCTCTCCTTCTCTCTTTCTCTCTACTTCACACGCACATGGAGGACAAAATAGCTTACTGGTTCTCTAAAAAACCTGAGCAGTAATGGAAGCAAGAGTGTGATTTTATGGCAAAATCACAAGTGTTAGCACACTTACGAGAGATGCGAAGGTGATAGGGAAGTCCACCCATGAGCCGGGAACCATTCGATGAAGCTTGGAGCTTGACGAAAGACTCAAACGAAGGCCAAACTAGTGAGCAAAAACAGCCCACTTCCGAACCAGTGAGGAGCAGATTTTTAAAGTTTCGTTGCCTCCACGTCGTTCAACCGATCGATGTGAGTATTCCACAACTTCTTCGATGTGTATTCGCACTTGATTCATGCTTATAATTGATCTTGGGACCTTAATAGAAACCAACAATGGCATCTAGAGCAAGGTTTGAGCATGAAAAAGTTTAGGGTTAAAATTTGGGCAAATTGATTTTGAGCATGAATTTGTGAAATTGGATGAATGAATATGCTTAAATGTGTTTGAATTGAAGATTGATTGGATCAATTTCATGAAATTGGATTGGATCAAATTTTTGCCCAAAATTTGGCTTGGCTGAATGTAAAAGAAGCCCTAATGTCTTGGTGATTTTTGTTTTTTGATTCATTGGATGAGTTGGAAACAATTGGGAATGATGATTTAATGTTAATTTGGATTTGATTGGATTGAATTCGATATTGGACATGAAATCCCCTCTTTGGCCGAGACTTTGAGCATGTAAAATGGGTTTGATTTTAATCAAAATGTGTTGGACATGTGATGATGAAATTAAGCATGATTATTAGCCTAATTTGTGTTTTGGAGATAATGATTTGGGTGATTAATTATGTTAATGCACTTTGGTTAATTAAATGTGAAATTTGAATTTTTGTGTTTAATTAATTGGCCTTAAAATTGGATTTGGGCTTTAAGTGTTGTAATTGGGCTTAATGGGCTTTGTTGTACAAAGTTGGGTTTAGGCAAATTGGATTGGATCCAATTGGGCCCAAAACCGCATCCATAAAGCCCAAATGTGACTTAATGGACCTTTCATCATTTAATTGGGCCTAATGGGCCAAGATTGATTTCTAGGCTTATGGGGTAACTCCCGGATTGGATTTTGGTTATTCGGTTTGACCCGAGTTGACCAAAAGTCCACGCCTTAAGAAATTAATTAAAAGCCCATTGGACTTTAATTAAATTGACGTTGGACGTTAATCGGGCTTTGAGACCCGTTGCGATTAAATTTGGAATTTAAGTCGTAAAGTTCATTAATAAAGTGTAGTGTTTAATTTGGAATTAAATAAGCGAATTAAAATTGAATGCATATAAAATTGGATTTAATTGATGTAGTTTAATTTAATTCGAGATTCGTACTTTGAGTACTTATTCGCACAAAATGAGTTTGACTCGAGCAAAATCAAATCGTTGTTTGAACATAGGATGATCACTAATTATCAGATTAATTAATTTGATTAGATTGATTGATAACATGCTTGTGTGAATACATGGTTGCGATGCATGAATAATGTATATCGGATGGATATTAGATGGGTGGGAAAATTTTAGAAATATTGTAATAAATTCAATTTATTAATTGGACCCCTGCGTGCCAGCCTTATACCTCCATATTCTTTGTATTCTCTTCTCACCTATTCCCCTCAATGTAAATGAGGTTTCTTTAGAAGTGTAGTGTAACGGGTAGAAGTAAATACTTGTGCTAGCGGAGAAAGAAAGGGAGAGATTTGATCTAGGATCAATGTGTAAAGTATCCATCCGCAATCATTATTATTTTTCATATGCGCTTTATTATGTGTTTAGAATGCATGTTTAAGGGTGTATGATGATGAGACCTTAACAAAGATAATAAATTGGTTGCCAATTTGCACGCGAAAAACCCTCAAATAATATTAAGCGTTTTTCCTTCCATTGAGTGATTCTTACTCAAGATCCGAGACGGCATTGGTTTGTTGGCCAAAGTCAAGGCCTTTATCTGTCGAGGATGTGTTTGAATCACGAAGGCTTTGTTCCATATCAGTGTCTTGTCCAAGTTGTGGTTTGTTGGCCAAAGTCAATACCACTTCTTGTCCATCGACATTGATTACGAAGCTTTTCATGGTCAATGGGCCGCGCTTGACTAGGATCACTAAGTTTGTTGTGCCAAAGCCAAGGCTTAGTTGGTTCAGAGGAAAAATGTTAGGTAATACATTGGATGTATTGGTATATATAAGATATATGTTTCGGATTTGGATGTCCCCCTACTGGATCTAGGAATTGGATTGGATCCAATCGATCTTAGAGATCTACCTAGTTAATTATCATACAATTTGTTGGCCAAAGTCAAGATTGTGTGATATTTAACGGGATCCTAGCCCACTAGAAAATGCGGTTTCCCGAGTACTCGACAGAGGGTTAGAGGCTCGCCGAAAAATAGTGGGAGGCAAGAATTGAATTTGCAATACTCGTTCAATTACTCGCCATACGCGCTAAAACAAATATCATTCGTCGTAATCAATTAAATGTTAGTTGGACTATTATTTAAATGTTGTTTTTAATAAATAGTTGGACTATATATTCAAACTATTTATTTATAGTTGATTTTATAATTGGATTATAGTAATCAATATAATTGATTTTATTCTATTAAATTATAGTTGATTAAATAGTTGGACTATTGTAATCATTATAATAAATAGTACCTAAATCGTTGATTAAATAGTTGGACTATTAGAATCAAGATATAATTGAAAGATTGACATTTAAAACATAATCCTAGGGAAAATGTATTTAAATGGTTTAATTTTCAAATTGGGAATAAAATTTCAGGATGGTCCTGGAAAATAATAAGTTACTTTTTTGATAAAATACATATTATGCCTAAGCCCGAAGTTAAGCAAATAGTAGAGCATAATCTTTGGAAGATTATGTGATGATAACTTTAGTGTTTAATCCATTATACTTACCCAGTAGACTCCTTAATTTCTTAATCAGAAATAAGGATTAGATCCTTAAAGTATGATAATGAAATTGAAGGATCTTCATAAATCTATACTTAGATTTTAGAAGTACTAAATTGCAATAAATAATTCTTGGAGAATCAATGACTATTCTCAAGGAGATAAAGTCAAAGTTTGCAATTAGGCAAGTAGCGCTAGTCGCACCTTACTTCGATAATCTAGAAGGCCAAGGCTTGGCTAAAGGCTTCTGGAGTGTTGAAACTGGCAAAGGCAACATCATTATAATCTTCTGAGAAGATAAAGGACATATCCCAAAATGTCTGCTTGGATGTGGCAAACGGGATCGCAGAAGCGTGACTGCCGCTTGGACTAGGCAGACTTGAAGGAATTGAAGAACGAGCAAGGCTTTGACTTCAAATATGTTTGTCAAGATTATGTTCACTACTAGTATTAAAATTGGATTTTAAATACTTAGTGTGATACATAAATATATATATTGATGTTCAGAATCTGCTGTGAGCAGGATACTGACTTCAGTTGAGATTTAACCTGCGATTTGGAAACGGGACGAAAGTCGCTGTTTTAACCGCAGGTACCTAAGTTTAGGAACTACATTCGGGTGTGTACTTAAATTAGGAAACTGTTATAATGTAACTAGTTTGACTAGAAACATTATCTCTTTATCAGTGTTTAACCCGCTGCGGGTGAACCTTTATATTCTAGAACACTAAAGTGTTTTACTATATAAGGATGATATTGAGATAAACACATTAGATGTGAATAACAGAATTTATATTTTGAATATAAATAAATCTCAAATATATATTATGACAAATAAATAGCTCAACCGATTTGATCAGATGAAACTTAATTGTGGCATTGGTGTCTGGGACACAATTAAACAAGAATCGTATATCCACGCTTTTGAAGAGTGGATACTATGACTGATTTGATCATATTCAAATAAAGTCTACGAATCTAGTTTATTAGGCAAAGTGCCTAAAACACTATTTACTTGGTAAAAGTGTAAATGCCACTTATCTATTAGCCTTAGTTCATAGTGAAGCAAGTGGGCCCATGTCTAGCTAGGCTAGATGTGGATATGAATATTTCGTGACCTATACGGATGTGGCATCGCGTAATGGTTGTGTGTTTCTTTTGAAGAACACAAATCGGAAACTTTTTACAGTTTCGACACGAAATAGACAAACAGATCGGCTATAGTATTATACCGTCACGGTGAGACCGTAATGGAAAATACTTAAGCAATAAGTTTCTTATACACTTGAAAGATTATAGTATTCTTTCAAATGACGACTCCTCCCGGAACACGTCAGTTTGACGGTGTGTCCGAACTGAGTAACCGAATTTTGTTGGACATGATAAGGTTAATCATGAGTCACTATGTGCTACCATTTCCTTCAACGGATAAGCTTTAAACAATGCAAGAACTTATTTAGAATAAGGTTCCATAAAAATCTGTTTGACAGATTTCATATTAGATATGAACGGGAAAGAAACTGGGTTTCTCATTCCTGATATTTGGGTATGCTAGGCAAACGTTTGGATGATACCAAACTAAAACCCAAATTGGATAAGTGCCAATTGTAGGTTATCCTAGGGATACCATAAGTATTGTACTTATACATCTCACTAGAAAACAATTAGATTGTTGCTCACCAAGCGGTTTTCCTAAGAGGAATACCGATATGTAGTGGTAAGTGGGAGAATAGTAAAACTCGATGAAAATCGGAGTAATACTATTCCAGGCATCGAATCCAAATGGAACACAAAATAGCTCATCAAGGATGTAACTATTCTATTAATCTTCGAATACACAAGAACCGCGTAGGTCGGAGAGAGTCAGAAAATAACCTGGGGTATGGGTTTCTGATCTCACCTCATAAAGATGTCTATCTTATTGAGGTATACCAACTGACTACGTATGAGGAAGTGATACAAGGTATCGACTCCCTATTGTGAAAAAGTGTCATGAATCCGAAATGGATTCCATGTATATCAACCAAGTTTGGATACTAGTTGATGTACCGCAAGGCATTGTGCCTATTGGTACTTTATAAGTCTTCAAGGAAGACATACATGGATGGAAACATACCAACGTATAAAGCTAGGCTTTTAGCGGAAAGGTATCGTTATCAACATTGTGTTGACTACGATTCAACCTTTTACATGTTGCCACGGTAAATCCATTTGGATAATGCTTGCTAAAGCTGCGTATTTCATTTATGAAATATGTCAGCTTAACGGGAAAATCGCTTTCCTTAAACGGAAACCTTTTGGAGGATGTTTATAACAGCCTGTCTGTTTTGTCGTACCAAAACTAGCAAACGAGGTTGGCGGGTTATTCGATCCATGTTTGGATTGAAGCAAGCATAGGTTCTTGGAATTGTCATTTTGATGTGATCATAATGGTTTATGATTTAATTCAAAACGAAATGATTCTTGTGTATATAAGACGGTTAGTGGGAGTGCACTGACTGTGGCTGTCCTATAAATAATAATAATACTTCATTTCTTGGAAATGATATTCCCAAAATAACAATCGGCGAAAGCTTGGCTTTCGATAAAACTCTCTGAGAATTCGTACATTGAAAAATGTACGTGACCTGGTGTCTCATACGCTTTGAGCATATGGATTCACAAACAGGCCAATCCGAGTGATAGTCACTGGATTGATGTTAAGAACATCCGTTAGTATCTTAGAGAACTAAGGATGTCATCTTAGTCTATGGAGAAGGAGAACTTGAAGTGACTGGGATCACTGTAGCAAGTTTCCTAAATCGATAAAACGACTATAAGTCGCAAACGGTACTACAAAGTTTGAATAACGGAACAGTGAGCTGGAAATCTTCCAAGCAAGATACTATTACCGAATAAACAACAAATGCGGGTTATTGCTGCAGCTGAGGCGGCAATAGAAGCCATTTGGGTCGATAACAAATCTAATTAGATTAGATATAGTTTTGTTAGCAGCTGAGCTAGGCGTCAGCACAAGCTAAAGAATTAATGGTCTCATCAACGATCCAGATACATACTTCGACTATTCATCTGATTCGTTCAGATCATACATCGTGACGATGTGATGATCGTATAAATCGCATCAGACGATAATCATGCAAATCCGCTGACGAAAGCTTTTCTCAGCAGTTTGAGCCAACCGTACATAGTTCGGGTGTCAGACACTCGAGTGACTGGCTATAGGCCAAGTGGGAGATTGTTGAACAATTATGAACCATAGCGTCACTATTTGTATAGATCATGGTGTTGTTGTACAAATTAACTATGTGACAAAAGAGATTGCACTCTTATCATTTGTGATTAGATCACCTAGATGTATAAATGATGAGAGGTCTCTATGATTTGTTCCTGGACGGATAATGATATGAGACAGTATCAGTCCACGAAGGATAAATCATTAAATATCCATAGTCAGAGTATTATCGAGATTGGACATCGATAAATACGTAAAAGACTAGTATTACACTTGTGCGCGTTGTTAGGGCACAACGGCATCGTTCTCATATATTTGGGTATAGGATACTCATGCAAGTGTAATATGAGGTTGTGTTTTACCGATGGTACGGGAAACAGCTTCGCTCTGGATAGACCCCCTCGGAATTCCATTGGTAGTATGACTATGTGTCAATGGAAGTCCGAAATCAGGGTAAATGTATTTGGTCTTAACCTGAGACTTGCACCGCTAATACTTGCGACAATCAATATACTTTGGTTGAGGTCGTCCAGGGCTTTAACAGGTTATGTGTACGCCAATACTGGGTATATTGAGAATCGTAGTGTGTTGGGTGTGATTTCAAGATGGAAGTGTCACTCCAGTCATATGGAGATGATGGTCACGTAGGATACGGGATTGGTTCTCTTAAATGTTGCAGCTATCGGGATATTATGACTAGGTCATGTTTATCCGATTATAGAGACTAGAACCAGAGATCCGACATGTGATTCGTACGGGGCAGACACAATTCCAGCCCCAGGCCTAGCACGTGATCATTTGATACTGGACAGAAATACGCAATACTACGTATACTACGCCTGATACAGATCCTGTATTCCTGTAAGGATGTTTCCAGAGAATTGGGTAGGCATGGCGCTTTGCTAGAGGCCAACCTTGTCTTGTAAATCGGTATAAACGTAGTACGAGGTACTTACGTGTTCGGATAGTCCGACGACCGAATTTACTGCCAACATATCTGGGGATCTCATGGGTCACTTCCCAAAGATTCACCGATGACGTATAACTCGCACTCTAAATTAATCTTGGATTAATTAAGAGAGAAAAAGTTAATCTGAGATTAATTGCGGTGATATTTTATCTGGGATAAAATATCATTAAAGAGAGATAATGATTAATTTGGAATTAATCGATTAATTAATATATTTGATATATTAAACGAAATAGTGATTTCGCTAGGCGTAATCATTTAATTACGATTCAACGGAAAATTCGGTAATTTGGAATTAGCGAACTCGAGCCTGAGATTATTTGTGAGCGCATTAGCATTTCGAATTCGAGTGCGGCACGTCAAATCAAGCGTCAAATCGCTAGTCGCATCTAGCGTCACATCAAGCGTCAAATCATGTCACTTTGAGTGATGGACCATTGATTGATGTGGTTGATGTGATTGATTGTAGTTGTTGGAATGGTTGTTGCCATTTGACTTTTGGAGCCAAATTTGGTAAATCCATTTTATTGATTTTTTGAAAATCAAATAAAAGGTAATTCACTTATTTATTTTTGGAAAATATATAAGTGTTTGATTTACACTTTTCCAACTAATTCAACACATCTCTCCTTCTCTCTTTCTCTCTACTTCACACGCCCATGGAGGCCAAAACAACTTACTAGTTTCTCTAAAAAACGTGAGCAGTAAGGGAAGTAAGAGTGTGATTTTGTGGCAAAATCACAAGTGCTAGCACACTTACGAGACATGCGAAGGTGATAGGGAAGTCCACCCATGATTCGGGAACCATTCGACGAAGGTTGGAGCTTGACGAATGACTCAAACGAAGGCCAAACCAGTGAGCACAAACAGCCCACTGCCGAACCAGTGAGGACCAGATTTTTGAAGTTTCGTTGCCTCTGCATCGCTCAACCGATCGATGTGAGTATTCCGCAACTTCTTCGATGTTTATTCGCACTTGATTCATGCTCATAATTGATCTTGGGACCTTAATAGAAACCAACAATCACTGGAAGGGGCGCCCGTAGTATGGTATCATGGTTTGGAGAGAAGGGTCAATGATGACTGGAGGGCATTAGCGGAGGCCTTTTTGAACCAATATGTCATGAACCTGGAGATAGACTTGTCACTCTGTGACCTAGATGTTGGAAAGCGGCCGCGAGTGCGCAGTGGAAAATAAAAATAATATGTCATTTTCCCTTTGCCCAAGACCCATTTGTTTTGATTATTCTACAAGCCTAGGCATGTTACTATATATTCTAAGCATAAAACTCATAAAACATGCAAAGAACATAAACCTAAACATGCTAACTATCATAAGAACTCTAATTAAAATAAAGAAAGAAAAAGACTTACCTGAACCGAAGACTCTTCCAGTCCTCCCTCCAATCTACATGCTTTTCTCGAACTCAGTAAGCTCTTCCACGTTCCAAAGAGCCACCCAAGTGTGTGGCCTCCAAATATGCATACACCAAAGCCAAAACTCAATGGCAAGACTACGCCTTGAGTGCACGGGTATTTTGCCCTTGGTGCTAGCCTAGGCAAATACCTCAAAACTTTTAACTCGAGGTTCCTCTAGTCAATTAGACTTAAGGATCCTCAAAATCAGTGGCTTACTCTTAAACTTTAGAGTTGCTCACTTATATAAACCCAAGATATGAAAGGTTTTGGTGTAGCAAATTTGTGAAGAATTCTTTGGGTTTATATAGTGCTCCAAAGACAACAAAATTAATTAAGAATCCGATGTGGGATAAAAGCTAATTTAATCTTAGTCATTGAATCTTAATTTAGTGGTTTAATGAGATTATAAAACCCTAATAAGAGTTTGGGCCGAATTGGAATTCAAAACAAATAAAAAAAATTACTATTCATGATACTATTCACGTTAATAGTATTTTTTTATTCCAATTCCCAAAGTGCCACCATCGTCATTCACCAATCCCTAAGCCACTATGGAACCTCATAAATGATATGTTCAATAATTAACACATTGAACAATTTATGAACAATTCGTACAGTAATCATATATGTTGTTATATTTGTAGTGTGCACCGTTAACCATTGATTTCGACTTTGTTGTGTGTGACCTTTTGGGTTCCCCTCAAGTTGGACATGAAATGAATCGTGATAATTTAATCGAACATAAATTATCCTTCGATCAGATGGTAGTTCGATTTCAATGACCAATGTTGACATCTAGCACATACCAAGGCCTCCAAATGAGAAGGAAAGATATATATACCCATTTTGTATGCGATTTACATATGATACGGTCCCTCGCCTCACTGTATCCCCACCTATTGACCTAGGGTATGGAAAGTGTCTACCCATATGGTCAAAGGTATGATGTTGATAGTGTCATGAATTGCGCTAACCAAAGAATCTCACATGGTTCTTCCGCTGTGGCCACAGTCTCAAGCATTGATCACACATATAAACCCGCGAACTGGAATAATACTCTTATAAGAAAATATTATCCAAGAGAGTGGCGATTCTCTATTGTATCTTTACAAAATTCATGTGTTTCATAAATGACCCAATCATACACTTATGACCGGATCTTTTGAACCGGGGAAGGAGAATGTCAAAGTTATTTGATCCATACATAAGATTGTAAAAACCTCAAGTCTAAGGACTAGTCATATAACCGATACATGAAAGTTCTCACATACACATAGGATAAACACTCCATATGAAAACTTTCGGCAGTCAGTTCGATGGACACGAGCAGCTCATGCATCCATGTGATACACCAAGTGGACGGATCTCCGCTAGTAGCCTATGAGATCTGCTACCCCACTTAAGGGCAGATCATATCATCATGCTAGTCTCTCCGCTTTGTGAACGCCCAGATTATTCACAAAACTATGACTAGGAACCTTTAAGAGTAATGATTCTCATAAGACGTGGAGGCCATCGTCTTATTACTCCAAGGGCTTTATTACAGTGTTGATGATTCATATAAGTTATGTAAGACACGTATAATAAAGATTTCCATTTTATTAATTAATGAAAATATTACAAATACATGTACATATAGCCCATCCACAAGTTGGGTATAGGGCATATCCCTAACAATCTCCCACTTTCACTATAGCCAACTAGTATGAATATGGACACCATACTCTCGGGTGTGCCTATCATGCTTTTGTTGAGTCAGCCCTTTAGTCAAAGATTCTGCAAGATTATCTTCTGTGGGTATTTTCTCTATAATAACTTCTTTTCTCTCAACAATCTCTCTGATGAGATGAAATCGCCTGAGTACATGCTTGGATTTCTGGTGGGACCTTGGTTCCTTAGATTGAGCAATGGTGCTCGTGTTGTCACAGTACATCATGACGCCATTCTTTATCAGGGGAAGCACTTCCAGCTCCGTGGTGAACTTCTTTATCCAGACTGCTTCTTTAGCAGCCTCAGATGCTGTAATATACTCGGCTTCAGTGGTGGAGTCCACTGTAGTTGACTGCTTTGAGCTTTTCAAACTGACAGCACCGCCATTCAAAGTAAACAGATATTCTGTTTGTGATCTGTTGTGATCCCTATAAGTCTGAAAGCTCGCATCACAGTAACCAATGACTTTCATCTCTGAACAATCTCCGTATGTCAAAAACGCATCCTTAGTTCTTCTCAGATACTTGAGGATTGTTTTGACAGCTTTCCAGTGTTGCTCACCAGGATTTGTCTGATACCTGCTCGTTATGCTAAGAGTATAAGAGACATCAGGTCTTGTACATATCATGGCATACATGATCGATCCTATTAATGAAGCATAAGGGATCTTACTCATACGTTCTCTATCTGAAAGAGTATATGGACATTGCTCATTAGATAATTTGATTCCATGACAAGTAGGTAAATTACCTCTTTTGGAATCTTCCATTTTGAATCTTTTCAAAACTTTATCTATGTATGTAGATTGAGAAAGTCCTAACAACCTCTTAGATCTATTACGGTAGATCTTAATATCGAGGATGTAGGCTGCTTCTCCCAAATATTTTATGGAGAAATTCTGAGATAACCATTGCTTGGTGGCTTGCATCATGGGAATATCATTTCCGATGATTAATATGTCATCGACATATAATACAAGAAATGCAACATCACTTCCACTACTTTTCCTGTAAACACAAGGCACGTCTACATTTTTGATGAAGTCATATTCTTTGATTGTCTCATCAAATCGTATATTCCAACTTCTGGAGGCTTGCTTGAGTCCATAAATGGATCGTTTAAGCTTTCATACTTTATTATGATGATCCTTAGATGCAAACCCCTCAGGTTGTGTCATATAGACTTCATCTACGAGCTTCCTATTAAGAAAAGCTATTTTGACATCCATCTGCCAAATCTCATAATCAAAGTGGGCAGCTAGTGCCAGTAAAATTCGAATGGACTTTATCATTGCAACATGCGAGAAGGTTTCCTCATAGTCAATTCCTTGGATTTGTCTATAACCTTTCGCCACCAACCTAGCCTTATAGGTTTGGATGTTGCCTTCTGCATCAGTTTTACGCTTGTAAATCCACTTGCAGCCTATGGGTTTTATCCCTTCAGGTGTATCTACCAAGTCCCAGACTTGAATCTGATACATAGAGTCTATTTCGGATTTCATGGCCTCAATCCACTTGAATGAATCAATGTCACGCATTGCTTCGTCATAACTGGTGGGATAGTCATTATCAATGACCTGATCATGTTCCTCATCAATATGGAAACCATATCTTTCAGGCTCAAGTCTTTCCCTACCAGACCTTCTGAGTTCATAACCTTGTGGTTGTTCCGTCGCTGCCCTTTTGAGGGGCCTGGGGTTTAGTTCTATGTTAGTTTGTTCTTCTCGTACCTCATCGAGGTCAAGTCTACTCCCACTATATTTCTTGAGAAGGAATTCATTCTCTAGAAATTTAGCATTTCATGAGACAAATGTTCTTAGTTCATTTGGGACGTAGAACACGTATGCTCTTAGTTTAAGGCATATCCAACAAACTTACATTTAACTGCCCTATCATCCAATTTGTTAGTTTGTGTGAGCTTGACATATGCGTCACATCCCCAAACTCTTAGATAACTAAGACTAGGACGTTTCCCAGACCATAACTCATATGGTGTTTGAGTAACAGTCTTGGAAGGAACTTGGTTTAGTAGTAGTGTAGCAGTTTCTAAAGCAAGACCCCAAAATGAAAGAGGTAGATCCGTGCCTGGCATCATTGATCGGACCATATCTAATAATGTTCGATTTCTCCTTTCGGAGACCCCATTATGCTGTAGAGTTCCTGGAGGATTCCACTGGGAAACAATTTCATTTTCTCTCAAGTAATCTTGAAATTCGTTGCTTAAGTATTCACCACCTCGGTCAGACCTTAGTGACTTAATACTTTTATTAAGTGGTTTTCTACTTCAGCCTTGAAGTCTTTGAATTTCTCAAAGGCTTCAGATTTGTACCGCATAAGGTACACATACCCATATCGCGAATGATCATCGATAAAGGTAATGAAGTAGGAGAATCCACCTCTAACGGTGACTGACATTGGTCCACATACATTAGAGTGTATGAGTTCTAATCTCTCCGCTGCACGCTGTCATTTACCTTTGAAGGGTAATTTGGTCATTTTACCAAGTAAACAAGACTCACAAGTTCTATAAGGTTTATATTTGAAGGGTTTGAAATACCCATCCTTATGTAGCTTAGTTAATCTTGTTTCATTGATATGACCTAAGCGACTGTGCCATAGAAGTGATTCATTGAGATTATTCGAGTTAACATTGTATATATTATAGGTTAAACATTATTTGTTAGTTTGTAAGACATAGATACCATTATTCAAAATACCATCTCCATATTTTATTTCATTGAAATAAATAGAACATTCATTACAACTTATTAGGCATGAAAAGCCTTTATTACAAAAAGAAGAAATTGAAATGATGTTCTTTACTAGAGAATGTACATAAACACAATCTTCCAAGTCTAAAACTAAACCATTCGGAAAAACTAATGAATAAGTCCCCCACGCACAATGCAGCCAGTTTTGCTCCATTACCCATGCGTAAGTCAACCTCCCCATGACGAAGTCTCCTACTATTTCTCAGGCTCTACACATTGTTACACAAGTGAGTCCCACAACTGGTGTCAAGCACCCAAGTAGAAGGTTCAGAGTTTTGAGAATATAGTTCAATCATATACAACATACCTGAAGCATGGGCCTTCTTGACCTCTTGGGCTTCCCTAGCTTCCTTGGCTTTCAAGGATCTGCAGTCTTTATTCCAATAACTCTTCTTTCCACAAAAGAAACATTTCCCATTTCCCTTTTTCTTCTCCACCTTACCATTGGGCTTTAGGTGATCTGGAGCCTGGCCTTGCCCTTATTTTTCTTTGGGCCTCGTGGCTTCAGGTATGTACCCGGAAGCATGACGGAGGTTTTAAGCTCCAGTTTTAAGTCCTTCTCTGCTTGCTTTATCATATTGTACAATTCTGCTAAAGTAGTTTTTTATTAGACAGATGAAACTGCATAATAAAGTTAGAGAATTCTTTTGGTAAGGATTGAAGAATTAGATCGTGACCTATCTCATGATCCATGATGAACCCGAGGTTGGCCAATTTTTCTATATGGCCAATCATCTTAAGCATATGTCCACTAACAGATCCTTCCTTATACCTTATTTGGAATAAGGTACATGACACTTGGAATCTCACGGTATGAACGGAAGTTGCATACAACTCCTTCAAGTGAAAGATGATGGTTTGAGCATCCATATCTTCGTGAGCCTTCTGAAGTTCGTCCGACATAGAGCCAAGCATTATGCAAACTGCTTGCTCATCATCATCTACATGTTTCTTCCAAGCATCAAATGTATCTTGGTCAGCATCTTCTGCTGGTTCAGGGGGAAATGGTCTTTCAAGAACATAGAAAATCTTTTCTTGTCGTAAGACAATTTTAACGTTTCTAAACTAGTCATTGTAGTTGTCCCTTTTGAGCTTATGCTCATCAAGGATGGAACATAGTGATACTCTGTTTGCCATTTGAATGTTTGTGAAATATTTTAACCCACCTGTTAAGAGAAAATGTTCAAATTAGGAATATGTTTTCATTAATGTTTCATAATAACATGGGCTTTTAATATTATGAAGTTGCTCCCACTCAATTGTTTTAAAATTTTAAGCAAATCGCATCAACCCCAATATGATGGATTTCGTATGGGCAAGGATCCCATTATCATCATTTCATAACTCCGACTAGGGCTGGTCGTTATAAAATACGATAATTAGGTAGGTTCCCAACCAATTTATGATATAAATCACAATTCCTTGATCATTGGGTTGGGCAATCAAACATGCCATAACTTATATTAGTCCTTGTGGACACCCAATCTTTACCACTAAGTTATAAGACCACGCCTAAGGGTCGCTGCGTCTTATGACTCAGAAAAGTCAAACCATTGTCAATAGTATGATTTAGCGACAAATTGGTATTGGTCAGTCTAGTAAAGCCTAGTCCTGCCAATACGGTTTAAGCCCTTTGGGTCTATACTTTACAATGGGAGGCAAATTCTAGACTTAAATTTTTATTGAGGATTTTAGCAAGTTTAAGTGAATAACTGTCAAATGGATTTCTCCATTGAAAATTCCCCAGAGGGAGGGTGGAGCGAACTCTCTTAAATACCCTTACCTTTTAGGCTTTTATTGCCTTGGTGACAGGAATAAACAATAGATCCTCTAAATTAGTCCAACACTTTAAATATGCTTTAAGGTAAGCTTTGAGTAAATGATTATCTAGATATCTTCACAGTTTTTCCTTTTGGTTATAAAAAGGTAGTGAGTGAAGGAAGACACCAAATCATTATCTAACTCTAGTAATACCTTTGGTTAAATTAACTTTAGTTTGGAAAGTTTTATTAACCCCTTGGTCTCAACCCACTTGTATCTTTTATAATGTCTTTTATTATAAACAAGTGATTTATATTTATTAGCCTTAAAGGTAATAAATCTCTAAGTTCATCACGGAATAATTAATTATCTAAGGGATAAGCAATACACTCTCTATTTCTTAGAAAGTCTCTAGATGCTTGCACCCTAAAATAATCATGCCAATTCTAATAATACATAGAATCATCAAGCATATGAGTTTTAATATGTTGGAATTATTTTAGGCATTAAATAATTTTGATTAATATTTAATTATGATATTGCATTTTATTTAATTCAAATAAATTTACTATTCACGTTTTTCTGCAGACGCGGGAAAGTTAAATACAATGTCATAATTCAAATCTTAACCAAATCATGCAAAACTTGTGCCTAAAATTAAGTTCATGGGGTTAGCTTTCCAACGAGCTTTTAAACACCCAATTTCGAGTTCAAACGAGTGAGAACTAATCAAAACAAAAACGGGGAAGCGGCCGCGAGTGCGCAGCGGAAAATAAAAATTATTATGCCGCTTTCCCTTTGCCCAAGACCCATTTATTTTGAGTATTCTACAATACTAGGCATGTTACTATATATTCTAAGCATAAAACTCATAAAACATGCAAAGAACATAAACTTAAACATGTTAACTATCATAAGAACTCTAATTAAAATAAAGAAAGAAAAGACTTACTTGAACTGAATACTCCTCCAGTCCTCCCTCCAATCTACAAGCTTTTCTCGAACTCAGCAAGCTCTTCCATGTTCCAAAGAGCCACCCAAGTGTGTGGCCTCCAAAGATGCACATACCAAAACCAAAACTCAACAGCAAGACTACGCCTTGAGTGCACGGGTATTTTGCCCTTGGTGCTAGCCTAGGCAAATACCTCAAAACTTTTAACTCGAGGTTCCTCTAGTCAATTAGACTTAAGGATCCTCAAAATGAGTGGCTTACTCTTAAACTTTAGAGTTGCTCACTTATATAAACCCAAGATATTAAAGGTTTTGGTGTAGCAAATTTGTGAAGAATTCTTTGGTTTTATATAGTGCTCCAAATACAACAAAGTTAATTAAGAATCTGATGTGGGATAAAAGATAATTTAATCTTAGCCATTGGATCTTAATTTAGTGGTTTAATGAGATTATAAAATCCTAATAAGAGTTTGGGCCGAATTGGAATTCAAAACAAATAATAACCAAAATTTACTATTCATGTTACTATTCACGTGAATAGTAATTTTTTTAATTCCAATTCCCAAAGTGCCCCCATCGTCATTCACCAATCCCAAAGCCACTTTGGAACCTCATCAATGATCTATTCAATAATTAAACACATTGAACCATTTATGAACAATTCCTAAAGCAATCATTTATGCTGTTATATTTGTACTGTGCACTGTTAACCATTGATTTCGACTTTGTTGTGTGTGACCTTTTGGGTTCCCCTCAAGTTGGACATGAAATGAATCGTGATAATTTAATCGAACATAAATTATCCTCCGATCAGATGGTCGTTCGATTTCAATGACCAAGGTTGACATCTAGAAACATGCCAAGGCCCCCAAATGAGAAGGAAAGATATATATACACATTCTGTATGCGATTTACATATGATACGGTCCCTCGCCTCACTGTATCCCCACCTATTGACCTAGGGTACAGAAAGTGTCTACCCATATGGTCAAAGGTATGATGTTGATAGTGTCATGAATCGCGCTAACCCAAGAATCTCACATGATTCTTCCGCTGTGGCCACAGTCTCAAGTACTGATCACACATATCAACATGCGAACTGGAATACTACTCTTATAAGAAAATATTATCCGAGAGAGTGGTGATTCTCTGTTGTATCTTTACAAACTTCATATGTTTCAACAAATGACCCAATCATACCCTTATGACCGGATCTTTTGAACCGGGGAAGGAGAATGTCAAAGTTATTTGATACACACATAAGATTGTAAAGACCTCAAGTCTAAAGACTAGTCATATAATCGATACATGAAAGTTCTCACAGACACATGGGATAAACACTCTATATGAAAACTTTCGGCGGTCATTTCGATGGACACGAGCAACTCATGCATCCATGTGATACATCAAGCGGACGGATCTCCGCTAGTAGCCTATGGGATCGGCTACCCCACTTAAGGGCGGATCATATCATCATGCTAGTCTCTCCGCTTTGTGAACGCCCAGATTATTCACAAAACTATTACTAGGAACATTTAAGAGTAATGATTCTCATAAGGCGTGGAAGCCATCGTCTTATTACTCCAATGGCTTTATTACAGTGTTGATGATTCATATAAGTTATGTAAGACACGTATAATAAAGATTGTCATTTTATTAATTAATGAAAATATTACAAATACATGTACATATAGCCCATCCACAAGTTGGGTATAGGGCATATCCCTAACACTAGAAAACACCAAACAGAAGCTAGATGAGAGCTTCAAAGAATATGTGGATCGCTGGAGAGGCCAGCTCTTGAAGATGCAGACTCGACCCTCGAAGAATGACCAGATTAAGATGATCATTAAGGGCACCCATCCCTCCATTTATAACAAGCTAAGAAGGATGACCTCCATGATTAGTGCCTTTCGACAGTTGAGAGAAACTGTCATGGACATCGAGGAAGAGGAAGCCGAGAACAGAAAGTTTTATGTCCAGAATAGAAAGACCATTAGGGGGCCTTCAGGGACCAAGCCCGCTCCTGCTGATATCGTTGCCATCAGAAACAGGCGATTCTCCACTCTTGGTAGACCTTTGTCAAAGGTGTTTGAAAAACTGAAGTGGCAAGGACTCCTAAAACCTTTAGAACCTAGACCACTTCCAAACCCTGTGCCAGACTACTTCGACCTAAACCTATACTGTCACTTCCATCAGCAGAAAGGCCACGAAACTGACAAATGCACCCGCCTCAGGCATGAGATCCAAAACCTCATTGATACCCATAAGATACCCGACCCAGAAAAAGAACAACCCAACACACACAGAAACCCTCTACCCAACTACCATTCTGTTCCACCACCCACCTACATGATCAACTTCGGCCTGCCTGAAAGCTTTGTCCTCCAAACCTTTAACCACCAAGCTTCTTGCATGGGGATATGAGATAGCAGTAGTGAAGATGAAATAGAGCAGAGGAGAGATTTCTGGGGAAACTTCTCGAGCAGTGACAAAGAGGAGGTTGCAAAAGAGGAAGATAAATGGGAAGAAGAACTACTACAGTTGGAGAATCTGACACTCGAAGAAAACAATAAAATGGAAGAAGAAAAGACTACAAACTAGGAAGATGTTTATTTTCCTGAATTATTTAATTGTACTCATGCATTTATTAATCATAAAGACATTGATTTTGCTTACTTGTTCGAGTCTTTTCCTGTTAGTCTGCATCATAACACGTATGACATAAGCATATTTGACATTAACTCAACAAAGACAAATGCATTTAATCTTGGTACATGTGAAAACCCCAAGGAAATTTCAATTGCAAGTGAGGTTGCCTCTAATGAGCGGAAAGAATTAGAGAGAATATTAATAAAATATGCAAAAGTCTTCGCCTGGTCCTATGAAGACATGCCAGGAGTGGACATGGGTATTGCCCAGCACACGATACCAACTTACCCGAACATGAGACCAGTAAAATAGAAACTCCAAAGAATGAGGCCAGAATGGGCCAAAAAGGTTAGGGAATAAGTCAAGAAGTAGATAGAAGTAGACCCTGAAAAAATCAAGGCTATTACAAAGCTAACATTAGTATGTGAGCCCATCTTCAAGCTATTGAAGAAGGACTAGCATGCGGAGTGGAATAGGAAATTACAAGAAGCTTTTGACAAAATCAAAAAATACATGGTTAAACCGCCCAGGCAAACCCTTGGTGTCGTGTTTGGCCATAGAACCCGAAGCACTGGGGGCGATGAGGGTACAGGAAGATGAGACAGGGGTGGAACATGCAGTCCACTACCCCAGTAAGAAGATGCTTCTGTATGAAGCCCACTATCAAGAGGTGAAAAAAAAGGAATTTAGAGCTTTTCTCGGGAAAATCCAGTATATCAGTCGATTCATTGCCAAGCTAACATCAATATGTGAGCCCATATTCAAGCTATTGAGGAAGGACCAGCCTGTGGAGTGGAATAGTCAATGTCAATAAGCTTTTGACAAAATCAAAGAACGCCCATCTTGAAACCCCCAAGGTCGGGCAAACCCTTGGTGTTGTATTTGGCCACAGAACCCGAAGCGTTGGGGGCGATGATGGTACATGCAGTGTTACCAGTGGGAATAGAGATGCAATCAATGCGAGTACTAACAGAGGCAGAATTTCTTGAGCAGAAATGGGCCTCGCAGAGGTTCAAACAGCTAGCATTACGGGATGAGAAAAGGATAAAGGCCTTGCACCACATACAGCTATACCAGAAAAGGTTGGTCAGGGCATTCAACAAGAAGGTGTGCCCCACCAAGATCAGAGAAGGTGATCTAGTGCTCAAGCAATCGAGGCCACTGATAATGGACCCAAAGGGAAAGTTCAGGCCCAATTGGTAGGGGTTCTACCTAGTCAAAAAGATGATGTGGAATGGGGCAGTGAGACTGTCAGATTTGGAAGGGAACGAGTTCACCAAGCCCATCAACGTGGACAGGCTGAAACAATACTTTGCATAAAAAAAGAGGAAAAAAAGGCTCGTTGGGTTGAAAATCCGCAAAGGACAACCCAAGCAAAATATAAAAGCATGATTAAGCAAGAAAAATGGCTAATTGTAAAATCCGTGAGGAACAGTTAGCGACAGAGGTACCCTTGCAATGCGGTTTATTTCCTACACATATACTAAGAAGTAATGCAAATGCCTTTTATTGAAACAAATGTTCAAGATGTTCATAGATTGTATGAATCCCAGCTAACCGGAAAGATTAGAGTCAAGTAATTACAAATTGTGTCTTTTATTTCTTAGATGCTGGACCAAGGTCATGAGGTAGGAGAAGGACTCTGAGAATGGAGAGAAATAGAGCAACCTCGGGAATGAGGACGACAAACTCCAGGAATGGAGAGGAACTCCGAGAATAGAGAACGACCTCAGGAATGAGGACAAACGAAGAGCCTCGAGTATAAGGACATATCAGATCGGAAAAAAAAAATTAGATCGCTGAGTTGAAAACCCGAAAAGGTGGCACAGGCAAGATATAGAGCAATACGCTAAGTTGAAAATCCGAAAGGATAGCTTAGGTAAAAGATGGACGAACCTACGGGATCTTGAGCCATGAGACCAAAGAGAACTAAGCAATCACCAGAGGAGAATCGGTAGAAGGAAACTGTAAGCAGGCCCCAGGGGGCGACCAAAGACTTTTATAGGCAAAGGACACCAAAGAGCACAAGGAAGGCCTAACCAAGGATGACATCAAAGAAACCCATCGGATAGGGAATGCATCCATGCATATACGCATACACGTTGCATACACAATATTTGTTTTGTATTCGCAGGCTTTGAAGAAAAAGAAAAAATGGTGAGGACAAGCAACTCCAGGAATAGAGAGGAGCCTCGAGATGAGGATGGGTCAGGGTTCGGAGTTACTCACCACCATCAGTTCAACACTTCAGAAAGGAATCCTAGGGTCGAGGCCCACATTATCAACAGTTCGGGAATGAATCCCATAGATCGAAGCATCTCACACTAGGAACGATTCGGGAATGAACCATCTCAAACTTGGAATGGATTCGAGAATGAATCCCAGAGATCGAAGAATCTCACACTAGGAACGGTTCGGGAATGAACCATCTCACACTTGAAATGGATTCGAGAATGAATCCCAGAGATCGAAACATCTCACACTAGGAACGGTTCGGGAATGAACCATCTCACACTTGGAATGGATTCGAAAATTAATCCCAGAGGTCGAAGCGCCTCAAAGATCGAAGCATCTCATACTAGGAATAGTTCGGGAATGAACCATCTCATACCCAGCACGGTTCGGGAATGAAACCCAGAGGTCGAAGCACCTCGCCATCAACTCAACTCAGTTCGGGAACAAATGCCAAAGATCAAAGCATCTCACACTCGGTGTTTCAGGAATAAAACTCAGAGGTTGAAACACCTCTCCATCAACTCAACTCAGTTCAGGAACAGATCCCAGAGATCGAAGCATTTCACACTCGGTGGTTCGAAAACAAATCCCAGGGGTCGAAGCACCTCGCCATCAACTCAACTTAGTTCGGGAACAAATCCCAGAGATCGAAGCATCTCACACTCGGTGTTTCGGGAATAAAACCCAAAGCTCGAAGCACCTCGCCATCAACTCAACTCAGTTCGAGAACAAATCCTAGAGATCGAAGCATCTCACACTCGGTGGTTCGGGAACAAAACCCAGAGGTCGAAACACCTCACCATCAACTCAACTCAGTTCGGGAAAAAATCTCAGAGATCAAAGCGTCTCACACTCGGTGGTTCAGGAACAAAACCCAAAGGTTAAAACACCTCCCCATCAACTCAACTCAGTTCGGGAACAAATTTCAGAGATCGAAACATCTCACACTCGGTGGTTCGGGAACAAAACCCAAAGGTCGAAGCACTTCGCCATCAACTCAACTCAGTTCGGGAATAAATCCCAGAGATCGAAGCATCTCACACTCGATGGTTCGGGAACAAAGCCCAGGGGTCGAAGCACCTCGCCATCAACTAAATTCAGTTCGAGAACAAATCCCAGAGATCTAAGCGTCTCACACTCGGTGGTTCGGGAACAAAGCCCAGGGTTCGAAGCACATTCCATTAACTCAACTCTGTTCGGGAAAAAATCCCAGAGATCGAAGCATCTCACACTCGGTGGTTCGGGAACAAAACCCAGAGGTCGAAGCACCTCACCATCAACTCAACTCAGTTCGGGAACAAATCCTAGAGATCGAAGCATCTCACACTCGGTGGTTCGGAAACAAAACCCAGAGGTCGAAGTACCTCGCCATCAACTCAACTCAGTTCGGGAACAAATCCTAGAGATCAAAGCGTCTCACACTCGGTGGTTCAGGAAAAAAACCTAGAGGTCGAAGTACCTCGCCATCAACTCAAATTAGTTCGGGAACAAATCCCGGAGGTCGAAGCATCTCACAAAAGCAGTGAAATAACAGGTAAGTCCAGCAACGGCCGACAAACCAGGTAAGTAAAAATGCATGCATGACTTTGATAGGGTTGTCACTGTCACACACTGCACAAGCCTCATCAAAGTGGGGGCAACCGTAGGCACTGTATTTTTGCATAAGCCCAATTTTGAGCCTCGTATGGAGGCATTACCTGAAAAGTTGCGGAAGTTGCGGAAGTTGTGGGAAAGGAACTCCGGAAGGAAAGAAAACCTCCAAAATTAGCACCTCATCAGATTCGGACTCACTAGCCAGCCTCAGATTCGCTTAGTCAGTTTCTGTTTCAAACCTTAGCCTCGGACAAGCCCCAAACACCCACACAATTGGCCCATGAACCTATTCAACCCATCCACATGGCAATAGGCCCATAAACCTCCCATGCAAGCCCAAAGCTTCCCAAATAGACAAAATCCAATGCAATTCACATGTCAAAATTCTCTCTTCAACACTTTCCAATTTAGTGAGATTTTTGGGATCTCATCCAATTTAACAAGATTTGGGATATTCTCATCACCAAATATATGAGATTGTATCCCAAAATAATATATTCCCCAAATCAATATGATTTATTTTCCTATTTGGAGATCCCTTCAAGACATTATAAATTAGGGATACTTTTCTTCATCAAATGAGGTTCACACGGCAATCATCACACACAAAAAAACCTACTTCTTCTTCTTATTCTTTGACGTAAAACAACAAGAAAAAAAACTAAGGAGACCGAAACAACACACACAAAATACCTCATCACCGAAAAACAACCAAACACAAACCACCAAAAATCGTGAAAGGGAAGCAACCAAACACAAACCACCAAAAACCGTGAAAGGGAAGCCAGCAAACAACGCAAAAACAACCACCAAAAACAGCCAACAAACAACAAAGCCGAAACCAACAAAAAAACCTAGCCATCACCGAAAACAGAAGACACCAAACAACCATAAAAATCGCAAGCCAGAACCACCAGAACACCGAAACAGAATAACCAAAAACAATCAATCAAAACAACCACAAAAACCGTGAAACAAGCAGCCCCAAAACCGTGAAACAACAGCCCAAAAATAGAAAAACAACAGCCCAAAAACAACCAAACAGCGAACCAGAAAATAACCAAAATAGTGAACCAGAAAACAACCAAAATAGCGAACCAGAAAACAACCAAACAGCGAATCAGAAAACAACCAAACAGCGAACCAAAAAATAACCAAAATAGCAACCACTGAATAGTAAAATAGAAACCAGAAAATAGTAAACAACAAGCAGAAACAGCGAATCAGCAGCCAGAAACAGCGAACCAGCAATCCTTCCGGCGACGGCCTAACGCACTTCCGAGAAAGCAACTTAAAAGGTAAGACCTAAGGGCACTCTTACTACCTTTATTCTTATAGTTCTGGACATTGCGTGCCTAGCTGGACATAAAATATGTCCAGCCGGGTATGCGAAGTCCTACATCAAAGACGGCCAAATTTCTGGTCACAATTTTCTCTTTCTTTAGCATCTTGTTATTTATCATTTTATATATCGTTATTTTATTATTCGCTTTATTTCGTTATTTATCTTTCTTATTTATTTTTTCACTTTTATCGTTGTTTTATTATTTCACCTTTATTTTTTTTTGTCTATTTATCGTATTTTATTTTTTCACGTCTATTCTTTATGTCCGTTTATATTGCATTGATGGTTATTTATGTTATTATCCCTTGTGGTATATCGGATGGAAACCCAGACGTAAATTCCGTAGCCGAATCCGAATGGACGGTAGTGTGGTTTGCACTTGGGATACAACTCCACGTACCACTCGGGAAATACTTGTACATGCGTGATTAACCCCCCTTTTTGTTTTCTATTTATTTATCGACGATTTTCCCGCTTATCTTTGTTTATTATAGTTTTCGTTACCGCATCTTGTACTTCTTAATTTAATATGCATTTTGGAACTATATTATTGTGATTATTATTTTGTTTGGGTATGTTATTGCATCTTTATTCGCTTTATGTATGATTTGCATTAAGACTTGGTTACACCATTGTGTGAACTCGTCCATTATACTGGCATAAGTAAGGGACCATTCTAAACCCAACATTTTGAGGTCTTCCCTTGTGAGGGGTGAGTGCGGCCTTAAATCTTTTCCTAGTTCACGCTGGGTGGCAACTCCTTTATTCTCCAGTTTAGTCCTCCGCGGGCTACTCCGTACTCTCTACGGGCTGCGAACCCAATAGTGTCGTGGTCGCCGAGTATCATAGGTATAACGGTAAACTCCGCTTCACTCCTGCACTCTCCTTTTATTATATCATATGGATAGAATTAAACTTCTAATTTACTGCATGCATAATTTATCTATATTTTCTGACTTAATTTCTGGTCGCAGGTTCCTAAAATATGATCTGGATTAGTGTAGGCTATGTTGGACAATTATGACCCATAGCGTCACTATTTGTACAGATCATGGTGTTGTTGTACAAATTAACTATGTGACAAAGGAGATTGCACTCTTATCATTTGTGATTAGATCACAAAGATATATAAATGATGGGAGGTCCTTATGATTTGTTTCTGGATTGAGAATGATATGAGACAGTATCAGTCCACGAATGATAAATCATTAAATATCCCTAGTCAGAGTATTATCGAGATTGGACATCGATAAATACGTAAAAGACTAGTATTACACTTGTGCGCGTTGTGAGGGCACAACAGCATAGTTCTCATATATTTGGGTATAGGATACTCATGCAAGTGTAATAGGAGGTTGTGTTTTACCGATGGTACGGGAAACAGCTTCGCTCTGGATAGACACCCTCGGAATTCCATTGGTAGTATGACTATGTGTCTATGGAAGTCCGAAATCAGGGTAGGTGTATTTGGTCTTAACCTGAGACTTGCACCGCTAATACTTGCGACAATCAATATACTTTGGTTTTGGTCGTCCAGGGCTTTAACCGGTTTATGTGTACGCCTCTTCTGGGTATATCGAGAATCGTAGTGTGTTGGGTGTGATGTCAAGACGGAAGTATCACTCCAGTCATAGTGGAGATAATGGTCACGTAGGATACGAGACTGGTTCTCTTAAATATTGCAGTTATCGGGATATTATGACAAGGTCATGTATATCCGATTATAGAGACTAGTTACCAGACATCCGACATGTGCTTCGTACGGGGCAGACACAATTCCAGCCCAGGCCTAGCACGTGATCATTCGATATTGGATCGACATACACAATACTACGTATACTATGCCTGATATAGATCGCTTATTCCTGTAAGCATATTTCTGGAGAATTGGGTAGGCATGGCGCTTTGCTAGAAGCCAACCTTGTCTTGTAAATCGGTAAAACGTAGTACTTGGTACTTACGTGTTCGGATAGTCCGACGACCGAATTTACTGCCAACATATCCGGGGATCTCATGGGTCGCTTCCCGAAGATTCACTGATGACGTATGACTCGCATTTTAATTAATCTGGGATTAATTTAATGGGAGAGAAAATTAATCTGGGATTAATTACGAAGATATTTTATCTAGGATAAAATATCATTAAGAGAGAGAAAAATATTAATTTAGAATTAATCGATTAATTAATATATTCGATATATTAAACGAAATTGGATTTCGACGCGGAATTAAAATTAGATTTTAATTCGGGCGAACGAATTAATTTAGAATTAATTTGTTAGCGAAGTAAATAGTGATTTCGCTAGGCGTAATCATTTAATTACGTCTCAACGAAAAATTCGTTAATTTGGAATTAGCGAACCCGAGCCCAGGATTGTTTGCAAGCGCATTCGCATTTCGAATTCGAGTACGACACGTAAGTCAAATCAAGCGTCAAATCATTAGTCACATCAAGCGTCAAATCACATGTCACTTTGAGTGATGTGACAATTGATTGATTGATTGATGTGAGTTGATGTGAGATGATGGCAAGCATTTAATGCTTGACTTTTTTGAAAAGAATTATGGTATATGTTTAATTGTTTTTAGAAAACAATTAACACATACACATTTCTTCTTCTCTCTCCTTAGCTCACGGTTTTGGAGCCAAAACCTTCTTCTCTCTCACGCCATTTCTGCCTTCTATTTCTCTACAACTGCCGAATGATGAAGGAGAAATAAGATGGTGTTTTTGTGGCAAAAACACCAAGTGCTAGCACACTCTATGAGACATAACAAGGTGATAGGGCAGTGATTTCGTGAGCTTGGAATCCCTTTTGGAAGCTTGGAGCTTGGAGCATCAATGGAGGACCAAGATGGCCAAATTTGAAGACTGAAAAACATCCCACTGCCGAGCTTCATGGAGGAGGGCAGAAACGTTTTTGTCTCACCGCATCGTCTCAACCGCTCGATGTAAGTATTCTGCAACTTCGTTGATTTGTATTCGCACTAATTTCATGCTTGAAATGATTCTTGGGATGTTTAGAAAACTCCAACATGCTAGGATATAATTTAGCTTAGTTTAAACCCTACAGAAATATTGTTCTGATTCTCTTAGAGAATTAAGATGGTTAGTGACTTGGTTGCTAAGTCACAATCGATAATCTAAATAAATAGTTGATTTTGGGACATAATCTTATTGAGAGATTAGTTTCTTGTGCAATAAAGATTGACATGAATTGGTTTATGTTTCGAGATCATTGACAGGCATTAAGAAAACCCCATTAGGTATTTGTTTTTCCGAAAATGACGTTTCTTGACTTTGATGACTTTTAGAGGTCACGTGTCTAACACTGTTTGTTTGTCAATCATTTACAACTATTGTGAATGTTTGAAGGTAAATTAGAAAGGTAAAGAAAATGAGTTGTATGCAAAGAATATTGATTTTCTTATCAGGATAGCTATAAGTATTAGATACTGAATCTTTTGTCTAATTATTAAAATATTGTTGAATGACCATTTTGATATATGATATCAGGATTTATAATACAAACGTTATCCTCTTCTGCTAGTCAGAAAAGGTTATCGTGTACATATTTAGAATAGTTCCTTATATCTACGCAATAGTGATAATATTTTGGTTAGTTATTACATATTTGATACAACTAGAAGTGTCATTGATTTTGAGATAAACATTAAGAAAATATTTGGTAATTTAAATAATTAAGAATAATAGTTTATGGGATTCTATCACTTAAGCATTAGATGCTTACCCCATATGGTAAAAGATGGTTTGATACGAGATCATACTATATCCTTATCCATTTAATGTATATTGTATTCATAGATAGTGACTAAATCTCATTTAACCGAAGATCATCATTGAACCACAAATTTATTAAACTAATACATTGGATGTAAGTAGTTTAATGAATCAAATTATTTTAGATAGTTTTCTTTACTTCATAACTTAGTCCATGGATTGTCATGATTTAGTTATTTGTCTCTAAAGAAACACAAATTGAATACCTTAAGGAATTCGTGGAACTCTCAATCTGTTTTGATGAAACAAATATTGAATATTTCGACTGGTTCAAAGAGATTCAATCTGAAGTTTGAAAACTTACCATAAATTCATCACAAGTCTTTGACATGGTCAAAAATATTTGATACGATCAAATGGATAAATTTATGGTCAATTATGTGTTGGTTAGTAAAATCCATTGAAACCAGTATATGTCGTATATCGAGCTTTGATCATATGATTTATCCCAATGAACTTTGAGTCTTAGAAGACTTGTATAGACATGTAGGTGTTTATTTGATGAATATTGAACGACTTAACATAAGTATTCCTAATATATTCCACATCAACATCAATAGGAATCTTCTCGAGTCGAGTAGTATATTTAGTCATTTGACTTGAGATACCACTATGGATGTTAGTGTGATCCTCCACACTTTGACAACGGTCACATCACCGGTCAATCTAGACCAGATCTATGCCTATTCGTTGGATGTGGACACATGCTCATGATATCATGTGATGTATCCAGAGAGGATCCATTAGTCCCGTGTGGGATTTAGGCATCCGGTTCTTGATCTTTAAATCCCTGACCAAAGTATAATTTGGAAACAATTTCTAAATGTTGATTGAGAGATCATGAATATGTCATGACACACATATATGAATTGTACACTTTAGAAATTCGACATTCTCATCTATGTTTCCGGTACAATTGGATAGCCTATGACGGACTAACTATATGATAGAACTCAACTTGTATTGTTTAGCGCGGTTATCTGTGGTCGACATAATTTATATGTGGGTGAATTATGGATACAGATTGTGTTATGTGACAGATATACTTGAACTTATGGAGTCGCACTAATAAAGTATATTCGTTGAGTACTATGGAAATTAATCATGAATAAAATAGATTATTTATAACTTTACACATGTTAGTGTATTTTTATATTTAATGTGTGTATATGTATGTATGTATGTATGTGTATATATATATATGATATATAATTTGACTAGATACACATTACGTCCAATTGAATTTTGACACATGTTAAATAAATAATTATTTAATTAATTAAATTATTATTTATTATAGAATATTCTTGGAATATTCTTTAATTAATTAATTAAAGCTTATTAGATAATCTTTATGTCTTGACAAAGTTATCACCATATATTTGGCTTAAATTTATCCAAGTGTTAATTTTATCAAAATGATCAAAATACCCCTCCCTATTTAAATTGAGATTTTCTGCCATATAGGTATTTGAATGACTTGCAAAATTTTCTATGATTTTGTTCTAGAGAAAGCGAGCAAAATTGGGATTTTATTGGGGGTTTGATCAATTCACCAAAATTAAAGAGTGTGGAAGAACAAATGAAAGCAACCAAAGTTTAAATTGGAGAAATTAAGATAATTTCTAATTTATTTGGTTGAAATTTATTTCTTTATGTTTTCAATTGATTGTAATTAATATAATTAGGGTTCTTCCATGTTTTGTGTTAATTGATGCTTAGAAACCCTAATAAGAAACCCTTTGAAGCATGTGTAAAATTAATTTGGTTAATTAGTATAATTAGGCCTAATTAGAGTGTTGGACACCAAATTACCATTCTAGAGTTTCTTGAGCCACTCATTGGTGACCTAAAATTGTTCTTGAGTTGCTTTACATAGGTTGACTCTTAATTGTTAATTAATGATTTGAATTTGCATGATTTGGAATTAGTTAGGTGATTAAATTGATTCATTATATAATTAATTTAATTATGACTTAATTTTTGAAAATGAGATGTTGTAAATGAAATTGGATGTGCAATAATGCATAGGAAAAATTCCCAGAATTTTCGTTTTGGGAATTTTCCATAAATATCGCATTAGGGTTAAAATTATAATTTACTGAGATTACGATTATTTGGCCATTGCTAAAAAATTTTAACTATTGTACCAATGCTTAAAATGTGTAGAAAAATTTTCGAAATTTTCAAAATCGTTCCGAAAGTATTTTTGAAATTTTCGATAGAAAACTACTCTAAGGGAAAAATGGTCATTTGCTAAAATTAAAGTGATCAGCAACTGCTACAGTAATTGAATCATTGTAGCAATGGACTGGTCCGGTTCCATGACTAAATTTATTGTTTGGTTATCTCGGTCACCCTATTCAGTCAACCAATAAATCGGCTAATGTGTAATCGAGGAAAGTGTTTTCGAAAATTTTGTCCTGAGTCTTTATGTATAATCACTCCTAATATTGATATTAATGAGTGATTAGGACGAAATACAGATAAATTATAGGTATATGTTATCAGTCAATTTATTGGGATTAAAAATATTTTAAAGTCGATTTCGCCTGCCGACACACTTCTGCTGCCTCTGCCTGAACATGTTATTATGAATTTGATTAATCTTCTTATACGAATTGTTCGTAATTGTGTAAATGGTTTACACAACAAAAGTAAGGTGAGCTAATAAAGGTTTGACATTTATTGTTTGATAGTGAGAGAGGTTATACTCGAGAATCTATTGTAGATTCTAATGAGACTTATCTCTAGTTTTTTCTAATAGAACAATCATGATCTGTTGATTAATGCTTATACTAGACTGTGCATTTTGGCTAAGATTTAAAAATGGCATTCCTAAATGGTTTCTTCGATGAAGATATCCATATGGATTTCTTTATTGAAGAGTTCCATTATGGAATGGAATTGGAGTTTGTATTATGCTAAGATCACAGTTTGATCTGTTAACTTATGGAGCTGATTTGAAGACTTGAATGAGCTTTCCGAAAATGTAAGTTCTCTAATTTTGATATGTAATCAGATTGTCTGATTCTATAAAAATTTAGAGAATACATGTGTGAGTAGGATCAGTGGGAACTTATTGTGTTCTCTCTAGTGTTATATCTTGGTGGCATAATCATTATTAAAGTAATAATGATATGTTTTTCAGGTAAATTATTTACATGTAACATTTATCTTCCTCCATAATAATAGCAGTGAGAGTAGTCTCTTCTATATTTGATATATAGTTTTATATACGATATAAACCTGAGAGACCTGTGTGATACTCTAAATAATCGTACATCATATGTGATCTGACAAAATACACAATTACGCTGTCTGTGTGACAAAAAATATAAATGTTAGACAGTTAGTATATCTTTTATATAAATAGTGTTCGTCTTTAGTGGAGGATGTTTTTCCTCAGTCGAAAGAGAAATTGATTGGAATGTCTAATAAGTTTCTTATGCATCATAGGATGATGGCATAATAAATACTATATTATGTACGATTATAAATATCAATTTAGACTTAATGATTACAAGATATTTTTATATGTTATAGACCATATGATGGTTATGAAATTTATCATGGGACATTTTTGAGATATTAGGATAAATTCCAGATTCATAGAGATTGTAACTTGCAAGCACTAGGGTCATTGAGATCGGACTTTGAATATAATAATGACTATAGAGTATCTACATTTTAAGAGTTAAAAAAGAGGTAATGGGAGTGTCACTATTGATTTTTCTTTGAGTAGAATTAGTTGCAATTTAAAAGTGTCCATTGGAAGTTACAAATTGACTCTAGAGATTAAAAGTGTTAGTCAAAAGGTTGTGTTTGAGGTTGTCCTTAGTATTGGGGATTTAATCCTTGATACTTGGACAACCTAGTAGCTTTAGCACGATGTTAATGGTGGCATCTGAGGACTTAATATGGAACTTCGGTTCTTCATGGTTTATTGATGTTGACCAATGGAGACATCTGAATTTTTTTGAAAAACTTAGCAATTTATAGTGGACCTACTTGCTGTCACTTATCTCTTAAGTGCTGATGAACTTTTGAGGTCTATGTGTATATGATGCACATATGTGTATATAAGAAGCTTCACCCAGGTCCTTCATGGAGAAATTCTTACCGAGGTAAGATTTGACGCCATACATCATCACGATATCATTCCCAATGATCAGGATGTCGTCAACATTATATTCAATGGACTTCTTAAGAAAACCATACAATTTGATTATCTCATCGAATCGAAGATTCCAACTTTGTGAAGCCTGTTTAAGTCCATAAATGGACTTCTTAAGCTTACATACCATGCCCGAGTTCTTGCTGGATGTAAAACCATCTAGCTGTTCCATATAGATTTCTTCATCAAGAAATCCATTTAGAAAAGCCGTTTTGACATCCATTTGCCAAATCTCGTAATCATGGTAAGTGGCAATAGACAATAAAATCCTTATAGACTTTAGCATCACAACTGGCGAAAAAGTTTCATCGTATTCGATACCAGATCATTGCCTGTAACCTTTAGCTACCAGTCGGCCATTAAAGGTTTCAACCTTTCTGTTAGGCCCGTTCTTCTTTTTGTAAACCCATTTACAACCGATAGGAACAATTCCTTCAGATAGCGGAACCAAGCCCCAAACTTGATTCTCATGCATTGAGTCTAACTCGGATTTCATGGCGTCTTGCCACTTCACGGAGTCGATGTCCAACATCGATTCTCTATAGGTAAAAAGGTCAGTTTCTTCAACTAAGAGAACATCGAGACTCTTTTCTTGTATCAAATACAAGTGTTCATGAGGTCTAGATATCTTTTGTGACCTACGGAGTGTGTGTGATGAAGGTTCTTCATTTATTTGAACTTCAACTTCCTCCATTGGTTCATTGGTCTCAAATTGTACTTCATCAAGTTCAACTTGTCTATGATTTCCTCCTTCAGTCAAAAATTCTACTTCTAGAAATTTTTCGAAGTGAGCTACGAACACATTTCGATGCTCGCTATCATAGAAAAAATATCCTTTAGTATTTGAAGGATATCCGAAAAACCTAAACTTTTGTCCTCGAGGCAAAAGCTTATTCTGCTGAGCCACCCTAACGTATGCAGGACAACCCCAAACCTTAAAATAATTAAGATTCGATTTCCTACCAGTCCATAGCTTATACGAAGTCGTAGGAACAACTTTAAAATGAATCTGATTCAAAAGATGTGCGGTAGTTAAAAAAGCATAACCCCATAAGAAATTGGGTAAATCTGTAAAACTCAACATAGATCGGACAATATCCAATAATATTTGATTTCTCCTCTCTGACACTCCATTATGTTATGGAGTACCAAAAGGAGTATAATGTGTTGGACAATTATGACCCATAGTATCACTATTTGTAATAAACAATGTGTTTTTGTACAAATTCACTATGTGACAAAAGGAAATTGCTATTTTATCATTATAGTAATTGCATTACTTGGAAATATTTATTAATGATAAAAGTCCATATGGTTAAATCAGATTAATAAGATATGAGATAGTATTAATCCACGAACGATTTAATCATTAAATATCCCTAGTCGTAGTATTATCGAGACTGGACATCGATAATGCGGAATAGACTAGTATTACACTTGTGCGTGTTATGGGAGCATAACGGCATAGTTCTCATATATTTAAGTATTGGATAGTTATGCAAGTGTGATATGTTGGACAATTATGACCCATAGCATCACTATTTGTACAGAACATGGTGTTGTTGTACAAATTAACTATGTGACAAAAGGAAATTGCTCTTTTATCATTTGTAATTAGATTACCGGGATATATAAATGATAAAAGTCCATATGATTAGTTCCAAATTGATAAGATATGAGACAGTATCAATCCATGAAGGTTTAATCATTAAAACATCCCTAGTCGGAGTATTATCGAGATTGGACATCGGTAATGCGGAATAGACTAGTATTACACTTGTGCGTGTTATGGGAGCATAACGGCATAGCTCTCATATATTTAAGTATTGGATACTTATGCAAGTGTAATAGGAGGTTGTGTTTACCGATGGTATGGAAACAGCTTTGCTCTGGATAGACCCCTCGGAATTCCATTGGTAGTATGACTATGTGTCTATGGAAGTCCGAATCAGGGTAGGTGTATTTGGTCTTAACCTGAGACTTGCACCACTAATACTTGCGACAATCAATATACTTTGGTTTTGGTCATTCAGGGCTTTAACCGGTTCTGTGTACGCCTCTTCTGGGTATATTGAGAATCGTAGTGTATTGGGTGTGATGTCAAGATGGAAGTATCACTCCAGTCATATGGAGATGATGGTCACGTAGGATACGGAACTGGTGCTCTTATATGCTATA
>SKCR01050070.1:0-46018 GCA_019454045.1 Zanthoxylum bungeanum | reverse complement strand
GGAAGATTTATGTAATGATAACTTAAGTGCTTAATCCATTATACTTTTTATAGACTCCTTAATTCCTAATTTAGAACTAAGGATTAGATCCTTAATTTAATAAAGAAATTGAAGGATTTTCAAAGATTAGATCTTAGAAGTACTATTATTGCAATAGTAAACTCTTGGAGAGTTAATGGCTATAGTCAAGGAGACAAAGCCAAAGTTTGCAATAGGCAAGTAGCGCAAGGCGCATTTTACTTCGATATTCCAAAAGGCCAAGGCTTGGCCAAAGGCTTCTGGAATGTGAAAATCGCAAATGCAAAATCATTATAATCTTATAGGAAGAGAAAAGGACATATCCCAAGAAAATTGAAGACGAGCAAGGCTCTGACTTCAAATATGATTTGTCATAAATATGTTCACTACTAGTATTAAAATTGGATTTTAAATACTTAGTGTGATACATAAATATATGTATTGATGTTCAGAATCTGTTTTGAACAGGATACTGACTTCAATAGAGATTTATCTGCGAATTGTAAACGGGACGAAAGTCGTTGTTTTAACCGTAGATAGCTAAGTTTAGGAACTACCCTAAGGGTATGTACTTAAATTAGGAACTGTTATAATGTAACTAGTTTGACTAGAAACATTATCTCTATATCGTGTATAACCCGCTGCGGGTGAACCTTTATATTCTAGAACACTAAAGTGTTTTTATATAAAGATGATATTGAGATAAACACATTAGATGTGAATAACAGAATTTATATTTAGAATATAAATACATCTCACACATATAACATGACAAACAAATAGCTCAAACTGATTTGATCAGGTTGAAACTTGAATGTGGCATTGATGTCTGGGACACAATTTAAACAAGACTCGTATATCCACACTTTTGAAGAGTGGGTACTAGGACTAATTTGATACTATTCAAATAAAGTCTACGAATCTAGTTTATTGGGCAAAGTGCCTAAAACACTATTTACTTGGTAAAAGTGCCAATGCCACCGATCTGTTTGCCCTAGTTCATAGTGAAGCAAGTGGGCCCATGTCTAGCTAGGCTAGATGTGGATATAAATATTTCGTGACCTTTACGAATGTGGCATCGCGTATGGTTATGTGTTTCTTTTGAAACACAAATCGGAAACTGTTAAAGTCTCGACACGAAATAGACAAACAGATCGGCTAAAGTATTAAACTGTCACAGTAAAGCCATGATGGAAAATACTTAAGCAATGAGTTACTCACATACTTGAAAGAGTATAGTATTCTTTCAATGTGGACTCCTCCCGGAACACGTCAGTTTGACGGTGTGTCTGAAATGAGAGACCGAATTTTGTTGGACATGATAAGGTTAATCATGAGTCGCTCTGAGCTACCATTTCCTTCAACGGATACACATAAACAGTGTAGAACTTATTTTGAATAAGGTTCCATAAATATCTGTTTGATAGATATCATATTAGATATGAACAGGAAAGAAACCAGGTTTCTCATTCGTGAATATTTGGGAAAGCTAGGCATATGTTTGGTTGATACCAAACTAAAACCCAAATCGGATAAGTGCCAATTGTAGGTTATCCTAGGGATACCATAAGTATTGTACTTATACAACTCACAAGAGAACAATTAGATTGTTGCTCACTATGCGTTTTTCCTAAGAGGAATATCGATATGCAGTGGTAAGTGGGAGGATAGTAAAACTCGATGAAAATCGGAGTAATACTATTCCTGGCACCGAATCTTAATGGAACATAAATAGTTCATCAAGGATGAGACTATTACCAATAATCTTCGAATACACAAGAACCACGTATGTCGGAAAGAGAATCAGAAAACAACCTGGGGTATGGGTTTCTGATCTCTCTTCATAAAGATGTCTATCTTATTGAGGTATACCAACTGACTACGTATGAGGAAGTGATACAAGGTATCGACTCCCTATTATGGAAAAGTGTCATAAAGTCCGAAGTGGATTCCATGTATACCAACTATGTTTAGACACTAGTTGATGTACCGCAAGGCATTGTGCCTATTTGTACTATATAAGTCTTCAAGGAAGACATACATGGATGGCAACATACTAACGTACTAAGCTAGGCTTATAGCGAAAAGGTAGAGTTATCAACATTGTGTTGATTGCGACGAAACCTTTTACATGTTGCCACGGTAAATCCATTTGGATAATGCTTGCTAATGCTGCATGTTTCATTCATGAAATGTGGCAGCTGAATGCCAAAACCGCTTTCCTTAAAGGAAACCTTTTGGAGGATGTTTACAACATCTTGACGGTTTTTATCAAACCATAACAAGCAAACTAGGTTTGCAGGTTATTCGATCCATGTTTGGATTGAAGCAAGCATTAGGTTCTTGGAATTATCGTTTTTATGTAATCATAATAGTTTATGATTTAATTCAAAACGAAAATATTCTTGTGTATATAAGGAGGTTAGTGGGAGCTCACTGACAGTGAATGTCCTGAGTAATGATGATATATCATTTCTTGGAAATGATATTCCCATAATATAATCGGTGAAAGCTTGGCTTTCATGATAATGACTATAAGTCGTAACAAAGGTATTATACGATAGTATAACGGAACAGTGAGCTGGAAATCTTCCAAGCAAGATATTGTTACCGAATAAACAACAAATGTGGGTTATTGCTGCAGCTGAGGCAGCAATAGAAGCCATTTGGGTCGATAACAAATCTAATTAGATTAGATATAGTTCTGTTAGCAGCTGAGCTAGGCGTCAGCACATGCTAAAGAATTAATGGTCTCATCAACGATCCAGATAAATACTTCGATATTCATCTGATTCGTTCGGATCATACATCATGGCGATGTGATGATCGAATAAATCACATCAGATGATAATCATGTAAATCCGCTGACGAAAAGCTTTTCTCAGCAATTTGAGCCAACCGTACATAGTTTGGGTGTCAAGCACTCGAGTGACTGGCTATAGGCCGAGTGGGAGATTGTTGGACAATTATGACCCATAGCGTCACTATTTGTACAAATCACGGTGATGTTGTACAAATTAACTATGTGACAAAGAAGATTACACTCTTATCATTTGTGATTAGATCACCAAGATATATAAATGATAGGAGGTCCCTGTGATTTGTTCCTCGATGGAGAATGATATGAGACATTATCAGTCCACGTAGGATAAATCATTAAATATCCCTAGTCAGAGTATTATCGAGATTGGACATCGATAAATACGTAAAAGACTAGTATTACACTTGTGCGCGTTTGTGAGGGCACAACGACATAGTTCTCATATATTTGGGTATAGGATACTCATGCAAGTGTAATAGGAGGTTGTGTTTTACCGATGGTACGGGAAACAGCTTCGCTCTGGATAGACCCCTGCAGAATCCCATTGGTAGTATGACTATGTGTCTATGGGAGTCTGCAATCAGGGTAGGTGTATTTGGTCTTAACCTGAGACTTGCACCGCTAATACTTGCGACAATCAATATACTTTGGTTGAGGTCGTCCAGGGCTTTAACTGGTTCTGTGTACGCCAATGCTGGGTATATTGAGAATCGTAGTGTGTTGGGTGTGATGTTAAGACGGAAGTGTCACTCCAGTCATATGGAGATGATGGTCACATAGGATACGGAACTCATTCTCTTAAATGCTCGAGCTATCGGGATATTATGACTAGGTCATGTATATCCGATTATAAAGACTAGTTGCCAGACATCCGATATGTGCTTTGTACGGGGCAGACACAATTCCAGCCCCAGGCCTAGCACGTGAACATCCGATACTGGATCGACATACACAATACTACGGTATACTACGCTTGATATAGATCACATATTCCTATAAGGATATTTCTGGAGAATTGGGTAGGCATGGTGCTTTGGTAGAAGCCAACCTTGTCTTGTAAATCGGTACAAATGTAGTACTAGGTACTTACGTGTTCGGATAGTCTGACGACCGTATTTACTGCCAACATATCCGGGGATCTCATGGGTCGCTTCCCGAAGATTCACCGATGATGTATGACTCGCACTTTATTAATCTGAGATTAATTAGATGAGAGAGAAAATTAATTTGGGATTAATAGCGGAGATATTTTATCTGGGATAAAATATTAATTAAAGAGAGAGAACGATTAATTCAAATTAATCGAAAAAAATATATATTTGATATATTATGCGAAATTGGATTTCGACGCAGAATTTAAAATGGATTTTAATTCGGGCGAGCGAGTTAATTTAGAATTAATTCCTTAGCGATGTGAATAGTGACTTCGCTAGGCGTAATCATTTAATTACGTCACAACGGAAAATTCGTTAATTTGGAATTAGCGAACCCGAGCCCGGGAGTGTTTGCGAGCGCATTCACATTTCGAATTCGAGTGCGGCACGCAAGTCACATCAAACGTCAAATCGCTAGTCACACCAAGCGTCAAATCACATGTAACTTTGAGTGATGTGACAATTTGATTGATTGATTTGAGTGATTAATGTGAGTTGGTGGAAAGACTTTTTGCTTTTTGACTTTTAAGAATTTGAAATATGTTTTTTGTATTTGTTTTTTATTTTTGGAAAATAAAAAGTAAATATATAAAGCACATTTCTTTTCTCTCTCTTACACACTAACTTTTCGGTCTTCTCTCTTTTCCCTCCCTCTCATTCTCGGCTTGGAGCCAAAATTCTGCCTCTGTTTTTCTGCAAAACCGAATGCATAAGAGAAGTGAGTGAGTTGATTTTCTTGAAAAATATAGTGTTAGCACACCATGAGTCATTCTAAGGTGTTAGGGCAGTGTTATTGTGAGCTTGGAATCCGTTTTTGAAGCTTGAAGCTTGGAGCTTCCATGGAGTCTTCCATGGCCGATTCTTGGAGTATCCAAACCAGCCCAAACCGAGCAGTCCACTGCCAAGGAAAAGCCATTGCCGTGAGCTTTTGAGGGAGCTTGAAGGCTTGTGTTCTTCACGTCGCAAGATCCGGTCAATGTGAGTATGTTTCCACCATTCTCCTTTGTGTATTCATGCGTTTTGTGTTTGATTTGATGATTCTTGGGACCTAATCTAGAAACCAACACAACTAATATAAATATATAACGACGAAAATAATTTGAAAGCGCGTATTTGGCAAGTATTTAAACGAAATTGCAAATTCAATACTAGCCTCCCATTATTTTTCGGTGAGCCTCTAACCCTTTGTTGAGTACTCGGGAAACCTAGTTTCCTAGTAGGCTAGGATCCCGTTAAATAACACACAACCTTGACTTTGGCCAACAAGCTGTATGAAACTTAACTAGGTAGATCTCTAAGATCAATTGGATCTCATCAAATTCCAAGATCCGGTAGGTGGACCTCCAAGTCCGAAACATATATCCAATATATGTAAATATATCCAATATATTTCCTAACCTTTTCCTCTGAATCAACTAAGCCTTGGCTTTGGTTGAACAAACTTAATGATTCCAGTTAAGCGGGACCCATTGACAGTGGGAAAACTTCGTAATCCACGTCGATGAACTAGAAGTGACCTTGACTTTGGCCAACAAGTCACAACCGCCCAAGACATGCGATATAGAACAAAGATTTCGTGGTTCAAACACATCCTTGATGGACATTGATCTTGACTTTGGCCAACAAACCAATGCCAATCTTGGATCTTGAGAGAGAACCACTTAATTGAAGGAAAAACGCTTAATATTTGATTGAAGGTTTTTGCGTAAATTGGCAACCAATTTATTATCATTGATTAGGTCTCATCATACACCCTTAAGCATGCATTCTAAAAGCATAATAAGGAACGATATAAATAATAATGATATGCGGATGGATATATAACTTTATTCCTAGAAAAAATCTGTCATTTTCCTCTCTCCCGCTAACACTATTCTTACTTCTACCCAATTACATAATAATTCTAAAGCAACCTCATTTACATTGAGGGGAATTGGTGAGAAGATAAATACAATGAGAAAGAGATAATATGATGGACTCGCAGGTCCAATTTAATAAATTCTAAATTTATTACAACAATTTCCAAAATTACCCTCACCCTTCTAATATCCATCTGATATACATTATTCATACAATACATCCAAGTATTCACACGAAGCATGTTATTCAATCAATCTAATCCAATTAATTAATCTTTGAATTAATTACCATCCAATGTTCAAACAACGATTTGATTTGCGCGAGTCCAACTCGTTTAAGAATAAATACTCAAAGTTCGTATTCTTGAATTATATCGAACTACAATTTTAAATCCAATTTAATTTGTATCCAATACTAATTCATATTTAATTCCAAATTAAATAATTACACTTATTTATGTGCCTTTTAGACTTAGATTCTAAATCCAATCTAAATGGGTCTCAAAGGCCCAATTAACATCCAATGTCAATTTAATTAAAGCCCAATGGGCTTTTAATTAATTCTTAAGGCATGGGCTTTGGCAACCAAAGCCCAATAATGAATCACCCTTTTAGCCAAAAATCAATTTAGGCCTATTAGGCCTAATTAAATTATTTAAAGGCCCAATTATTCTATTTGGACTTTATGGAATGGTTTTATGGCCAATTTGGATCCAATCCAATTGTCTTAAACCAAGCTTGGCCCAACCAAGCCCATTAAGCCCAATTACAAAAATATTAGCCCAATTCAAAATTAAAGACTAATTTTAATTTTGTATTATTTTAATTAAAGTGTAATAGCCATAATTAATTAGTTAAACTAATATTTCCAAAACACCAATTAAACTAATTAATCATGCTTTAAATAATCAACTCATGTCCAACACAAATTGAAGCAAAATCAATCTATACATGTCTGTTATAGTCACGGCAATATGGCACCAAATTTCAATCAATTTGATTTCAATCAAATTAAATCAACAATCATTTATCTCATGCTTTAAACACATCCAATGGTCTAAAATTAAAAAATCACCATGATACACTCTTAGGGTAGATTCGGCCAAGCCTAGGAATTTAGGGAAAATTAATCTAATCAATTTTTCTCAAATTTTAAGATTCACAAATCCAATTCATCATCATCCAAGCTCAACTAAAATAAAAAATTGAAGAAATCATGCTCAAAACATAAATATCCCAAACTGTAGTATATAAACCCTAAACTCATTTATGCTTAGAAAAGGCTCTCATACCATTATTAGTGTTCCTAGAAGATGCCAAGGATCTCTAAGATGAAATCGTGTGTGAATACTTAAAGAAGTTGCGGAAACACTTACATTGATTCGGTTGGATGGATGTATGAAGTTCAAAACTTTTGATCCTTTGAAAAGTGCTCCAAGCCTTTCTTTGTGTTCCAAACTCTAGGATTGGTTTCCCTATCACCTTGATTCACTCTTGGAAGTGCTAACTCACTTGAAGGTTTTGTAACAAAAACTATATGTTGTAGCGAGAAGTTCTCGGCATTGCTAAGAATAGGGAGAGTGAGAGTTTTGTTTTGTGTTGTGTATTTGATTTTCAAAAAATCAATTATCATTTACCAAAAAAATCAAGTTGGTATATGTCATTCCAAATGATAAAGTGTGTTGGATTTTAATTGAGTGAAAAACAAGCAATTCAAGATTTACACTCAACCTTAAACACTTCCATCACTAGTCAACTAGTTGATGTAAGTCAAGTGGGTCCCACCACTTGTAAATTCCGAATTTAAGTCGAAAAATCCAACACGCAACTTCGCTCGGGCCCGGGTTCATTTAATTCCGAATTAACGAATTTTTCGTTGCGACATTATTATTAAATTCGCTTACGAATTAATTCTAAATTAATTCGTTTGCCAAAATTAAAATCCAATTTTAATTCCGCATTGAAATCTAATTTCAATTTTATATATCTGATATATTATTTAATCGATTAATTCCAAATTAATCGTTCTCTCTCTTCAATTTGAATTTTATCCTAGATAAATTCTTACTGTAATTAATCCTAGATTAATTTTCTCTCTCTTATAATTAATCCTAGATTAATTCTGTTTGAGTCAAACGTCATCGGTGAATCTTTGGAAGTGACCCATGAGATTCCTGGATATGTTGGCAGTAAATCTGGTCGTCGGACTATCCGAACACGTGCGTACCCCGTACCACATTCTTACCGATTTACAAGACAGTGTTGGCTTCTAACAAAGCATCGTTCCTACCCAATTCTCCAGAAATATGCTTTTAAGGAATACATAATCTTTATCAAGCGTAATATACTAAGTATTGCGTATTACGATCCAGTATCGGATGTCACATGATAGGCCTGGGGCTGGAATTGTGTCTGCCCCGTACGAAGCATATATCGAATCACTAGCAACTAGTCTCTTTAATTGGATATTATCCCGATAGTTGCAACATATTAGAGTACCAGTTATGTATCCCTGCGTGATCATCATTTCAATAAGACTGATGTGATACTTCCATCTTGACATCACACCCAGTACACTATGATTCTCAATACACCTAGAAGAGGCGTACATAGAACCTGTTAAAGTTCCGGATGACCAAAACCAAAGCGTACTGATTGTCGTAAGTATTAGCGATGCAAGTCTCATGTTAAGACCAAATACACTTACCCTGATTCGGATTCTCATAGACACATAGTCATACTACCAATGGGATTCTGATGGGTCTATCTAAAGCGAAGTGTTCCCGTACCATCGGTAAATAGAACTTCCTATTACACTTGCATGAGTATCCAATACCCAAATATATAAGAACTATCTCGTTACGCTTCCATAACACGAACAAGTGCAATACTAGTCTATTCCGCATTATCGATGTCCAGTTTCGATAATACTACGACTAGGGATATTTAATGATTAAACCTTACGTAGATTGATATTGTCTCATATCTTATTAATCCGGAACTAATCATAAGGACTTTTATCATTTATATATTCATGTAATCTAATTACAAAATGATAAAATAGCAATTTCCTTTGTCACATAGTTAATTTGTACAAAAACAACAATGTCTTTTACAAATAGTGATGTTATGGGTTATAATTGTCCAACAAACCCCTCATAGAAATAGGCAACCATCCTCCATGTTTCAAACCCGGGATGTGAATAAATATTTAACATCTCTTTAAACCTCTCCCAACATTGGTAATGTGTTTCCCCCGATTCTTGTGTGAATGATGTGATTCTCATTTTAAAGGAATTTTTGTATGAGGGGGAAAGAACGTTTTAAGAAACTGTTCTTGTAAATCATCCCATGTTCTAATAGATCCCGACCTAAGGTTTTGCAGCCAAATTTTAGCTTTATCATTTAAAGTAAAGGGAAAAAACTTTAAACGAATTATATTCATGCTATAATTTTGGTCTGTGTAGGTGTTACATACCTCTTCAAATTCCCTTAAGTGCTGATAAGGATTCTCTGATTCTAGACCGTAGAATGTGGGTAAAAGATGGATTATACCTGATTTAAAATTGAAAAGTGTTGCATCTGGAGGAAAAAAAAATGCAAGACGACGATCTTTTCCTAGTGAGATTCATGAATTTTTGAGTGTCCTATGATGATTATGATCTCCGTGCTGAGACTCGTTTTCTTCTTGATTAATTGGGGCTGGCAAATTTTCAATTTGATTTTCAATTTGGTTCTCATCCATTTTATGGATGTCTACGAAGTCTTGGATTTCATATTTAAGGTATGTACATTTGTAAGTGTCATGGTCTTTTTACTGGTGGAAGTGGCAATATCAATTCAGGTTAAGGTAGTGGGTTACAGGGTTTGGTAGCAGTTTGGGTTCTAAGGGTTTCAACAGACCTTGTTTCTTCAGTTTTTCAAACACCTTCGACAATGGTCTAATAAGGTTGGAAAATCTATTGTTCATTATTGCATCAATCTCAGCGAGTCTGGCCTTTGTTCTAGAAAGCCCTCCGGTGGTTTTTCGATTCTAGCTATAAGCCACTGACTTCATTTGTTCCTTTATCTTTTGGAGTTCATCTTGGGAATTGCAAATCCTATCTGTAATATATTCAGTAATACCATCATCTTGAGCATAGATTTCTTCATCTATCGTGTCTATAGGCTCCATGTACCTCCATTCACCAGCCCCGGCACCCACAGTCTGATGCGCCATCAAGTTGTCCATAGCATTTACCAAAGTTTTTTAATTTCTCACCAATTTTGTCCATGTTGGCTTCCAATAGATCTACACTGGAACCTTCATCGTTGGCCATTTCGGACTTAACATCCCAATATGATGGCTGCAACGAAAAAAAGTTAGCATGATACATGTATGTATGCAATGCATGAGATGCATGAAATGCATGCTATACTCAAACATCTGCAACCTTATTCCTCCCACAATCGTGGTAAGTCCAATATCTTCCCTAGGTTTGCCTTAGCTCATGCACCAACAAGGGTACACAAATGCGTTCTCTCATATGCTAAAGGGTAAACCTTGGCTTCATTGGTTCCTTTCCATCACTAAAAGACAAAGGCAGTCCATTTACATATATGAATAATCAAATTCCCGCATGAAAGAGAAATTATCACCATAGTTCTCAGGGCCGATTATCAATCCCTAGTGGAGTCGCTAGGGGTGTAATTTGGCCAGAAATCATTTCTGGTGTCTTATACTAGGTGGCAACTCTTTTATTCTCTAATTAGTCCCTCATGGGCTATTTGTACTCTCTACGGGCTGCAAACCCAACAATGTCTTGGTCACCGACGTCATAGGCATAACATTAAATCCCATTTCGCTCTTATAGATGGTGACTCCACTAGGGATAGATAGTTGGCCCCAAAAATCCCTAATATGAGATCGTGATATTATTTCAAAGTAATGAATTGGACCTTTAGTAATCACGATTATTAGATATGGGCTTTAAAATATTTAAGGATTACCCTTATGGATGAAAGGCAGTACAGGTATCAGACTAATGTATTTAGAACATTTAGGTTATAATCAAATATTTTGGTCCAATCATGATTTTCATACAAGTTGGCCCGTTGATATTTTAAAGTGTTCAATAAAATTATCATGGAATGTAAACTTGTCACAGTGTATGGCCTACCAAGTTTGTACTACATGGAAAGGGGATAAGACTTCAAATGATTAGGGTCCAAATAGAAGCATTAGGGAGGCTCATTCCTATTGGGAGAAACTATGGGCTTACATATGGGTTTGATACAGCGTTCAGGCTTAGGATTTCGTCGGCGAAGGCTTGTTTACAATTAGGTCTCCCCACCTTTATCAATTGATCAATGAGCTTGCCTTTTTTATACACATATGTTTGTGACAATAAGCGATCGTTAATATCAAATAGTGTTCCACTTTCTTGAGTGAAAGCGATTTCACGATATGTAATGCCATCGGGGTTTGAAGGGTATGCAAAAGAAATGAAGACATGGTTAACCTTCATCTCCTCATGGATATTATAAGGCATTTTTCGGGGCAGATTATCTATCCCTACTGGATTCGCAATATGTAGCAGCGAAGTGGGATTTATTGCAATGTCTATGACATCAGTGACCATTCTATTGTAGGGCTGGCAGCCCATAGAGAGTTCTGATAGCCCACGGGGGGACTAACCGGAGAATAAACAAGTTGCCACCCAGTATTACGAGAATGATTTGAGGCCGCACTATACCTCTCGTAAGGTCTGATCTTAAAGCCGTTTGGATTCAAAATGTTCTCTTACTGATACTAGTATAATATCCTGGTTCAAAAGAAGTATCATTGTATCTTATAATGCATTAACACGTAACAGTAGTTCATATAATATATAACAGTGCATTCATTAAATATTAAAGGCGGAAAAGCAAAACAAATACATGTATAAGCTTAGGAATTATTAAAGCATTAGTAAAACGAGCAGATCATATCATATATCTCACTGGTCTGGCTTTGTAGAAGCCAGACAGATATGAGCATAGTCGGCCAAATATTCTTTGTGATTTGAAATGTCAGGTCAGACTTACATGAAGTCTGGCTGGAAGTGTTACGTAAACTAGAAAGGTTGGAAACGTAGAGTCACACATATATGGCAGTAACAACAGAATGAGCAATGTTATAATAATAGTAAGGCAATAAAAATAGAATAATGAAACACTACCAAAACAGTAAGTAAGAAAGACATTAACTACGGTAATGACAACAACATGGACGTAGCATTAGCACTAACATCATAACATAAAGAGAAAGACAATAATAAAAAGACCACAAATAAATGAAATACATACATGCCTTGCCAGTCTAACTTTACATGAAGTCTGGCCAGATATCCAGAAACATAAGCATAACAAAGCAACAGTGACAATAGCGCAATGAGAAATAGCTCAACAGTAAACGAATGACTATAAAAGCAAACAAGATAGAACTCATGTCTCGCCGGCCTGGCTTCCTGAAAGCCTGGCTGGATCCTTTGTGAAACTGATTTCCGGTAGGACTTATCGTAACTCTAGCTGTATATTGATCATAAAGAATGAACGAAACAAGGCATGAACATGTTTGGAATAATAATAATAGAATAAAAATGAAAGAAACAAAACAATGATTAAGTAAGAATAAGACAAACGTCTCACTGGCTTAGCTTCAAGAAGCCTGGCCGGATATCGCTTGGATGTCCGACCGGATATACAGTGAGTTTGGTCAGATATTTTACACGTAACTAAATGCAGATGCATGCATTACTAGAATAATCGATTAAAAATAAAATATAAAATAATAAAAGCTAGTTATATAAGATCGGCCTTCCGTATAATCGTTTCCCAGTGGTACATGGAGTTGTATCCCGAGTACATATCATATTACCATCCATTCAGAACTGGCGATGGAATGTGTGGGTTCCCATCCTATATACCAATAGGGAATCATATACCTCCAGACGTATGTTGACTTATGTATGCCGGCCGGATGTGGGTTAAGTCCGGTGAGATATATTATGTCATAACAGTATTATAAAATAAATAGATATATGTGCCCTCAAGTTTACCTTACGTATATTTCACTTTTAAGATACCTCTGAAAACTAGTTAGTTTATTTAATCGCTTGTCGAAAGATTGGAAACTCTAGGGATTCTCTCTGGTCGTATTTTTACTCTCTGTATTTCTTCTCTCTATTCTCACTATTTTCAACTCGCTTTGTTAATTCTCATTATGCACTTTCTTATTTTTCAATCTTGAAAACTTATTGCCTTTAAATAGGCATAGGTTTCACATTATAATCACATATATTAAATTTTAAAGTAAATCTTTACTCAAATCCTTTACAAGTTTGGCGAAATCCAACAACTGTATCGGATAACTAGCATGTGTAATATGTCCGACCAAATATTTGATTTCAAATGTATATCCAGCTGGCTGAGAGAGGTCTGTTTGAGCATAGGTGATGTCCGGCTAGCTATTTACGTCTGAGAGAGGTCTAGCGGGCATATGTGATGTCCGATCGATTATTTATGTTTGAGAGAGGTCTGTCCGGACATAAGTGATGTCCGACATGAATTTGGCTATTTTGTTCATTCACTAGTGTTTCATTCCCTTCTAGCGTTTAACCCTGTAACTTCCCAAATTTTCAAGTTGTGCCACTGTACAAAACTCATCATCGGGCTATGCGTAAAAATGCAATGTCTATAGTCATGGTCTTCCCTAAGGTTAAACATGCATTCATCATATGACTCTGGTTTAACAGACGACTTATAAATGCCAATTGTGTCCCAATGTTATGCATTCTCTGCTTAGGTAAACTAGTTCATCTTCCTGACTTTTGTCCCAAAATTCACCATTACATATCATTTCCACTACTTGTTTACTCTGCGGTGTTAAACCCTCGTAGAAGTAGGAAACCAGCCTTCATGTTTGAAACCCGTGATGTGGGTAAATATTTAGTATTTCTTTGAATCTCTCCCAATATTGGTAAAGTGTTTCCTCTGACTCTCGTGTGAAAGTTTTGATACTCCTCTTAAAGGCGTTTGTCATGTGCAGATGGAAGAATTTCTTCAGAAATTGCTCTTGTAAATCACCTAATGTTCTGATGGATCTTGACCTGAGACAATGGAATCTGGGTAAAAGTTGGATGACATTCGATTTGAAATTGAAACGTGATGCATCTTGGTGAAAAGCAATGTAAGATGGTGATTCTGTCATATTGGGATTCATGTATTCTCTGAGTGTCATAGGATGATTAAGATCACCATGTTATAACTCATGTTTTACCTAATCAACTGGAGTTCCATCTCGGTTATTGATATTTAATCCATCGCTAGAAGATCGAGACTCTATTTAATCTACCGTTAGATGATCAAGACCAATTTCTCATGCAATCTAAATGCACACTATATATGTAGGAGCGAAACAAGGTTTACCGTTATACCAATGACATCGGTGAAAAATACATTGTATCCAAGTAATCCAATTAAAAAATGATAAAATAGAAATTTCCTTTGTCACATTGTTAATTTGTACAAAAAAACACAATGTCTTTTAAAAATAGTGATGCTATGGGTCATAGTTGTCCAACAACCTCCCACTTAGCTCATAGCCAATCACTCAAGTTTCTAACACCTAAACTATGTACATGTCGCTCAAAACCTTTGATGAGAAATAGCTTTCGTCAGTGGATCTGCAAAGTTATCATCTGATGCGATCTTTTCGATCTTGACATCGCCATAATGTATTATCTCACGAATTAGATGAAACCGTCGAAGTACATACTTCGATCATTGATGAGACTATGGTTCATTAGCCTATGCTGTTGCCAAATCAGCTGCTAACAGAACTACTCCTAATCCAATTAGGAATTTTCAGATCCAAAATGCTTCTTTTGTTGCCTCAACCGCTGTAATATATTCTATTTTTGTTGTTGAATCGGCAACAGTCTCTTGCTTGGAAGATTTCCAGCTCATTGTTCCGTTTTTCAAACAAAATATGTACCCCGATTACGACTTAGAGTCATCTTTATCGGTTTGGAAACTTGCATCGGTGAACCCAATCACCTCAAGTTCTCCATCTCCATAGACTAAGAAAACAACCTTAGTTCGTCTAAGATACTTAAGGATGTTCTTAACAGCAATCCAGTGACCATGACATGGATCGGCCTGATAAAGACTACACATGCTCAAAGCATACGAGACATCAGGTCGCGTACATATCATGGCATACATTATCGATCCGACTGCAGAAGTGAACGGGATCTGATTCATTGAATCTCTATCATCTTGAGTTTTAGGACACATGTCCTTAGATAGAGAGATGCCATGTGACACTGGAAGCAGCCCCCTCTTGGACTGATCCATGTTGAATCTCTTCAACATTTTTTCAATGTACGAGCTCTGGGAGAGTCCCATCAGCTTTCTAGATCTATTCCGGAAGATCCTTATTCCTAGAATAAAAGATGTTTCTCCCAGGTCTTTCATGGAGAATTTTAATGAAAGCCAAGCTTTCACCAATTGTAGCATGGGAATGTCATTGCCTAAAAGAAATACATCATCAACATATAGGACAATGAATTTCAGTGCGCTCCCACTAACCTTCTTATATACACAAGAATCATCTTCGTTTTGAATGAAACCATATTCTTTTATGATCTCATCAAAATGTTGGTTCCAAGAACGCGATGCTTACTTCAATCCATAAATGGATCGATTTAACTTGAAAACCTTGTTTGCATGTTTTGGCACGACTAAACCATCAGGCTGTTGCATATAAACATCCTCCAAAAGGTTTCTGTTAAGGAAAGCGGTTTTGACGTCTATTTGTCATATTTCATAATCGAAATATACAGCAATAGCAAGCATTATCCGAATGGATTTAATCATGGTAACGGGTGAAAAAGTTTCGTCGTAGTCGACACCATGTCGTTAACGATACCCTTTCGCTACAAGCCTAGCTTTGTACGTTTGTATGTTGCCTTCTATGTCCGTCTTCCTTTTGAAGACCCATTTACAACCAATAGGCTTAACGCCTTCTGGTGCATCAACCAGTGTCCAAACTTGGTTGGTATACATGGAATCCATTTCGGACTTCATGGTTTCTTTCCATAAAGAGGAGTCGATACCTTGTATCGCTTCCTCATACGTAGCCGGTTCATCTTCCTCAATAAGATTAATGTCTACATGAGGTGAGATCAGAAACCCATACCTCATAGGTTGTTTTCTGACTCTCTCCGACCTACGCGGTTCTTGTGTATTAGAAGATTGTGGAGCAGTCTCATCCCTGGTGGACTGTTCGTGTTCTGAGAGGAGGTCGGTGCCAGGAACAGTATCACTCTAATTTTCATCGAGTTCTAATTTCCTCCCACTTATCACTGCATCTATGAATTCCTTTTTGAGGAAAACTGCATGAAGAGCAACAAATATTTTGTTCTCTTATGGGTTGTAGAAATAATATCCTTTGGTTTCCCAAGGATACTCTACAAATAGGCACTTATCCGATTTGGGTTATAGTTTGGTTCCATCCAAACGTTTAACGTATGCCCAGCATCCCCAAATCTTCAGGAATGAGAAACCCGGTTTCTTTCCTGTCCATATTTCATATGGAGTATGTCCAACAGATTTTGATGGAACCTTATTCAAAATAAGTATTGCATTGTTCAATGCGTATCGCCAGAAGGAAATTGGTAGCTCAGTGCGACTCATCATTGACCTTACCATGTCCAATAAAGTTCGGTTTCTCCGTTCGGACACACCGTTCAATTGAGGTGTTCTGGGAGGAGTCCACTGTAAAAGAATACCATACTCTTTCAAGTAATCTAGAAACTCATTGCTTAAGTATTCTCCACCACGGTCCGACCATAATGTTTTAATACTTTTGTCGGTCTATTTTTCTACTTCGTGTAGAAACTCTTTGAATTTCTCAAAAGTTTACGACTTGTGTCTCATAAGATACACATAACCATAACATGATGCATCATCCGTAAGGGTTACGAAGTATTCATATCCACCTCTAGCCTGGCTAGACATAGGCCCACATACGTCACTATGAACGAGGGCTAACAGCTCGGTGGCACGTACACCCTTACCACTAAAAGCTGTTTTAGGCATTTTGACCAATAAATAAGATTCGCAGACATCATATTAGTTATGATCAAATCCATCCAAGTATCCACTCTTCGAAAGAGTGAATATACGAGTCTTGTTAATGTGTCCCAGACGACAATGCCATAGATAAGTTTCATATGTTTTACTCAATTTGAGCTTTTTGTTTGTCATGTTATATGTTTGAGATTCATTTATATTCAAAATATAAAGACCATTATTAACATTTGTTGTACATATCAAAATGTCATATTTATATACAAAACACCTAGAGTTCCGGAATACAAAAGTATACCCGCATCGGGTTAAACTAGATACAAAGATGATATTTCTAGTTAAACTAGTTACAAAATAAAAGTCTATTAAGTTAAGTATGTTGGAATATTCAAAAAATCTCCAAGATCCCTCCTAGAGTGCTCGGGAGTGGGCTGTTTTGGGTCTTCAAAATTATGCCATGGATCATCTTCCAAGCTCCAAGCTTTCGGGTTGTGATTCCAAGCTCACGGGTAGGTTTCCCTATCACCTTCGCAAGACTCAAATGGTGTGCTAGCACTTGGTGATTTTTGCCACAAAAATCACTTTCCTACCTCTCCTTGAACTCACGGCAAAGTGTAGTGAAGGAATAAGAAATCAGCCCCTCATGGGCGTGAGAGAGAGGGAGAAGAGTTGAAAAAGAGAATAAATGTAAAAGTGTGTTAGTTAATTGATTTCTAAAATCAATTAAACATATACAAAATCATAAAATAATAATATATGACAATCAAGCTTTTGAAAAGCTTTCCAACCACTTCCATCAACTATTCACATCACTCAATCAATCAAGTGACAAGTTGTCACATCACTCAAAGTGACTAATGATTTGACGCTTGATGTGAATAGCGAGTTGACGCTTGATATGACTTGCGGGCCGCACTTGAATTTGAAATGCGAGTGCGCTCGCAAACACTCTCGGGCTCGGGTTCGCTAATTCCAAATTAACGAATTTTCCGTTGCGACATAATTAAATAATTATGCCTAGCAAAATATCTATTCACATCGCTAACGAATTAATTCTAAATTAACTCGTTCACCTGAATTAAATTCTAAATTTAATTTCGCGTCGAAATCCAATTTCGTATAATATATCAAATATATTATTTTATCGATTAATTCCAAATTAATCGTTATCTCTCTTTTAATGATATTTTATCCCAGATAAAATATCTCCGTAATTAATCCTAGATTAATTTTCTCTCTCATCTAATTAATCCCAGATTAATAAAGTGCGAGTCATACGTCATCGGTGAATCTTCAGGAAGCGACCCATGAGATCCCCGGATTTCTTGGTAGTAAATTCGGTCGTCGGCCTATCCGAACACGTAAGTACCTAACACTACTTTTATACCGATTTACATGACAAGGTTGGCTTCTAGCAAATCGCCATGCCTACCCAATTCTCCAGAAATATCCTTACAGAAATATATTATCTATATCAGGCGTAGTATACGTAGTATTGTGTATTTCGATCCAGTATCGGATGTCATGTGCAAGGCCTGGGGCTGGAAATGTGTCTGCCCCGTACGAAGCATATATCGGATCTCTAGTAACTAGTCTCTATAATCGGATAAACATGACCTAGTCATTTTATCCCGATAGCTGCAGCATATAAGAGAATGAGTTCCATATCCTACGTGACCATCATCTGCACTATGACTGGAGTGATACTTCCGTCTTGACATCACACCCAAAACACTACGATTCTCAATATACCCAGCAGAGGCGTACACAGAACCTGTTAAAGACCTGGACGACCTAAAACCAAAGTATATTGATTGTCGCAAGTATTAGCGGTGCAAGTCTCAAGTTAAGACCAAATACACATACCTTGATTTCGGACTTCCATAGACAAATAGTCATACTACCAATGGAATTCTAATGGGTCTATCCAGAGCGAAGCTGTTTTCCGTACCATCGGTAAAACACAACCTCCTACTACACTTGCATGAGTATCCTATACCCAATTATATGAGAACTATGTCGTTATGCCCTCACAACGCGCACAAGTGTAATACCAGTCTTTTACGCAGTATCGTTGTCCAATCTCGATAATACTCTGACTAGGGATATTTAATGATTAAACCTTCATGGATTGTAATGTCTCATATCATCTCAATCCAGGAACTAATCATAAGGACCTCCTATTATTTATACATCTTGGTGATCTAATCACAAATGATAAGAGAGCAATCTCCTTTGTCACATAGTTAATTTGTACAACAACACCATGATCTGTACAAATAGTGACGCTATGGGTCATAACTGTCCAACAATCTCCCACTTGGCCTATAGCCAGTCACTCGAGTGTCCTACACCAGAACTATGTACGGTTCGCTCAAACTGCTCAGGAAAGGCTTTCATCAGCGGATTTGTATGATTATCATCTGATGCGATTTATACGATCATCACATCACCACGATGTATGATCCGAACGAATAAGATGAATATCGAAGTATATATCTGGATTGTTGATGAGACCATTAATTCATTAGCATGTGCTGTAGCCTAGCTCAGCTGCTAACAAAACTATATCTAATCTAATTAGATTTATTATCGACCCAAATGGCTTCTATTGTTGCATCAGCTGCAGCAATAACCCGCTTTTGTTGTTTATTCGGTAACAGTATCTTGCTTGGAAGATTTCCAACTCACTGTTCCGTTATTCAAACTGAATAGTACCGTTGTTATGACTTGTAGTCGTTATTATCGGTTAGTAAACTTGCAACAGTGAACCCAGTCACTTCAAGTTCTCCTTCTCCATAGTATAAGACATCATCCTTAGTTCTCTAAGATACTAAAGGATTTTCTTAAAATCAATCCAATGATTATCACTTGGATTGGCCTGATTGTGAATCCATATGCTCAAAGCGTATGAGCCACCAGGTCGAGTACATTTTTCAATGTACGATTTCTCGAAGATTTATTAACAAATTTTAGATCTATCCTAGTAGATCTTTATTCCTAGAATAAAGGTTGTTTCTCCCAAGAATTCTACGGAGAATTTTCTCGAAAGCCAAACTTTCGCCGATTGTTTTTATAGGAATATCATTTCCAAGAAATGATATATTATCATTATTTATAGGATAGCCAATTTCAGTGCGCTCTCACTAACCTCCTTATATACACAAGAATCATTCTGTTTTGAATTAAATCATACACCATTATGATTACACCAAAACGATAATTCCAAGAACTCAATGCTTGCTTCAATCCATTCATGGATCGAATAACCTGCAAACCATGTTTGCTAGTTTTGGTACTATAAAACCGTCAAGATGTTGTAAACATCCTCCAAAAGGTTTCCTTTTCAGGAAAGCGATTTTCGTTCAGCTGTCATATTTCATAAATGAAACATGCAACATCAGTAAGCATTATCCAAATGGATTTACCGTGGCAACAGGTAAAAGGTTTCGTTGTAATCGACACAATGTTGATAACGATACCTTTTCGCTACAAGCCTAGCTTTGTACGTTGGTATGTTGCCTTCCATGTATGTCTTCATTGAAGACTTATATAGTACCAGTAGGAACAATGCCTTTCGTTACATTAACTAGTATCCCAATATAGTTGGTATACATGGATCCATTTCCGACTTTATGGCACTTTTCCATAATAGGGAGTCGATACCTTGTATCACTTCCTCATACGTAGTCAGTTCGTATTCCTCAATAAGATTAACATCTTTATGAGGTGAGATCAGAAACCCATACCCCAGGTTGTTTCTTGACTCTCTCCGACTTACGCGGTTCTTGTGTATTCGAATTTATTGGTATAGTTTCATCCTTGATGAACTATTTATGTTTCAATAAGGACTCGGTGCCAGGAACAGTATTACTCTGATTTTCATCGAGTTTTACTTTCCTCCCACTTACCACTGCATATAGGTATTCCTCTTAGGAAAAATGCATGGCGAGCAACAATTACATTGTTCTTTAGTGAGTTGTATAACTACTATACTTTGGTTTCCCTAGGATAACCTATCACTTGGCACTTATCCAATTTGGGTTTTAGTTTGGTATCATCCAAACATATGCCTAGCATACCCAAATCTTCAGGAATGAGAAAATCCAGTTTCTTTCCTGTTCATATCTAATATGAAGTCTGTCAAACAGATTTTGGAACTTTATTCAAAATAAGTTTTGCACTGTTTACGCGTATCCGTTGAAGGAAATGGTAGCTCAGAGCGACTCATGATTAACCTTATCTTGTCTAACAAAATTTGGTTTCTCCGGTCGGACACACCGTCAAACTGATGTGTTCCGGGAGGAATCCTCATTGAAAGAATACTATACTCTTTCAAGTATACGAGAAACTAATTGCTTAAGTATTCTCATCATGGTCTAACCGTGATGGTTTAATAATTTAGCCGATCTGTTTGTCTATTTCATGTCGAAACTGTAAAAGTTTCTGATTTGTGTTTCAAAATAAACACATAACCATAACGCGATGCCACATCTGTAAAGGTCACGAAATATTCATATCCACATCTAGCCTAGCTAGACATGGGCCCACTTGTTTCACTATGAACTAGGGCTAACATATCGGTGGCATTTACACTTTTACCAAGTAAATAGTGTTTTAGGCACTTTGCTCAATAAACTAGATTCGTAGACATTATTTGAATAGAATCAAATTTGTCCTAGTACCCACTCTTCAAAAGTGTGGATATAAGAGTCTTGTTTAATTGTGTCCCAGACAACAATGCCACAATTAAGTTTAAACTGATTTAATTAGTTTGAGCTATTTGTTTGTCATATTATATGTTTGAGATTTATTTATATTCAAAATATAAATACTGTTATTCACATCTAATGTGTTTATCTCAATATCATCTTTATAAAATAAAACACTTTAGTGTTTTAGAATATAAAGGTATACCCGCACCGGGTTAAACCCTGATATAGAGATAATATTCCTAGTCAAACTAGTTACATTCTAACAGTTTCCTAATTTAAATACACACCCGAAGGGTAGTTCCTAAACTTAGGTTTCTACGGTTAAAACAACGACTTTCGTCCTGTTTTCAATTTGCAGATTAATCTCAACTGAAGTCAGTATCCTGCTCATAACAGATTCTGCACATCAGTACATATTTATGTTCCACTCTTAGTATCTAAAATCCAATTTTAATACTAGTAGTGAACATTTTTATGACAATCATGTTTGAAGTCAGAGCCTTGCCCGTTTTCAATTCCTTCATGTCTGCCTTGTCCATACGGTAGTCACGCTTCCGTGATCCCGTTTTCCACAATTTAGGTAGATATTTTGGGATATGTCCTTTATCTTCCCAGAAGATTGTAATGATTTTGCCTTTGACCTTCTCCACACCCAAAAGCATTTGGCCAAGCCTTGGCCTTCTAAATTATCGAAGTAAGATATGCCTTGCGCTTCTTGCATTATTGTAAACTTTGGCTTTGTCTCCTTAAGAATGGCCATTAACTCTCCAAGAGTTTTCTATTGCAATTACTGTTGGACAGTTATGACCCATAGCGTCACTATTTGTACAGATCATGGTGTTGTTGTACAAATTAACTATGTGACAAAGGAGATTTCTCTCTTATCATTTGTGATTAGATCACCAAGATGTATAAATGATATGAGGTCCTTATGATTTGTTCCTGGATTGAGATGATATGAGACAGTATCAATCCACGAAGGATAAATCATGAAATATCCCTAGTCAGAGTATTATCGAGATTGGACATCGATAATGCGTAAAAGACTAGTATTACACTTGTGCACGTTGTGAGGGCATAACGGCATAGTTCTCATATATTTGGGTATAGGATACTCATGCAAGTGTAATAGGAGGTTGTGTTTACCGATGGTACGGGAAACAGCTTCGCTCTGGATAGACCCCCTCAGAATTCCATTGGTAGTATGACTATGTGTCTATGGAAGTCCGAAATCAGGGTAGGTGTATTTGGTCTTAACCTGAGACTTGCACCGCTAATACTTGCGACAATCAATATACTTTGGTTTTAGGTCGTCCAGGGCTTTAACAGGTTCTGTGTACGCCTCTGCTGGGTATATTGAGAATCGTAGTGTGTTGGGTGTGATGTCAAGATGGAAGTATCACTCCAGTCATATGGAGATGATGTTCGCGTAGGGATACAGAACTGGTTCTCTAAAGGTTGCAACCATCGGGATAATATGACTTGGTCATGATTATCCGATAAAAAAGTGACTAGTTATTAGTGATCCGATATATGTTTCGTACGGGGCAGACATTGTACCAGCCCCAGGCCTTGCATGTGATCATCTGATACTGGATCAAAATACGCAATACGACGTATACTATGCCTAATATAGATCACATATTCCTATAAGGATATTTCTAGATAATTGGGTAGGCATGGCGTTTTGCTAGAAGCCAACCTTGTCTTGTAAATCGGTACAAACGTAGTACGAGATAATTACGTGTTCGGATATATATCTTGGTGATCTAATCACAAATGATAAGAGTGCACTCTCCTTTGTCACATAGTTAATTTGTACAACAACACCGTGATCTGTACAAATAGTGACGCTATGGGTCATAATTGTCCAACAATCTCCACTTGGCCTATAGCCAGTCACTGGAGTATCTAACACTAGAACTATGTACGGTTGGCTCAAATTACTGTGAAAAGGTTTTCGTCAGCGGATTTGCATGATTATCGTCTAATGTGATTTATACGATCATCACATCGCCACGATGTATGATCCGAACGAATCAGATGAATATCAAAGTATATATATGGATCGTTGATGAGACCATTAATTCTTTAGCCTGTGCTGACGCCTAGTTCAGCTGCTAACAGAACTATATCTAATCTAATTAGATTTGTATCGACCCATAAAGCTTCTATTGCTGCCTCAGCTGCAGCAATAACCTGCATCTGTTATTCGGTAATAGTATCTTGCTTGGAAGATTTCCAGCTCACTGTACCGTTATTCAAACTGTATAGTACTGTTTTACGACTTACAGTCGTTTTATCGGTTAGGAAACTTGCTACAGTGATCCCAGTCACTTCAAGTTCTCCATCTCTATAGTTTAATACAACATCCTTAGTTCTCTAAGATATTAAGTATGTTCTTAACTTCAATCCAGTGACTATCACTAGGATTGGCCTGTTTGTGACTTCATATGCTCAAAGCGTATGAGACACCAGGTCGCGTATTCTCGGAGATTTTTCAATGTGCGATTTCTCGGAGATTTTTCTCGAAAGCCTAGCTTTCACCGATTGTATTATGGGAATATCATTTCCGAGAAATGACATATTATTATTATTTTACAGGACAGCCACTGTCAATGCGCTCCCACTAACCCTCTTATATACACAAGAATCATTTTCGTTTTGAATTAAATCATAAACAATTATGATTACATCAAAACGATAATTCCAAGAACCTAATGCTTTCTTCAATCCAAACATGGATTGAATAACCTGCAAACCTTGTTTGCTTGTTATGGTACGATAAAACCGTCAGGATGTTGTAAACATCCTCCAAAAGGTTTCCTTTTAAGGAAAGCGATTTTCTCGTAAAGCTGTCATATTTCATAAATGAAACACGCAGCTTTAGCAAGCATTATCCAAATGGATTTACCGTGGCAACAGGTAAAAGGTTGAATCATAATCAACACAATGTTGATAACGATACCTTTCCGCTACAAGCCTAGCTTAGTACGTTGGTGTGTTGCCATCCATGTATGTCTTTCTTGAAGACTTATAAAGTACCAGTAGGCACAATGCCTTGCGGTACATCAACTAGTATCCAAACTTGTTGATATACATGGAATCCATTTCGGATTCATGACACTTTGTCATGATAGGGAGTCGATACCTTGTATCACTTCCTCATATGTAGTCAGTTGGTATTCCTCAATAAGATAGACATCTTTATGAGGTGAGATCAGAAACCCATACCCCAGGTTGTTTTCTGACTCTCTCCGACATACGCGGTTCTTGTGTATTCGAAGATTAATGGTATAGTTCATCCTTGATGAACTATTTATGTTCCATTAGGATTCGGTGCCTAGAACAGTATCACTCCAATTTTCATCGAGCTTTACTATCCTCCCACTTACCACTGCATATCGGTATTTCTCTTAGGAAAACCGTATGGTGAGCAACAATCTATTTATTCTCTTGTGAGTTGTATAAGTACTACACTTATGGTATCCCTAGGATAACCTACAATTGGCACTTATCCAATTTGGGTTCTAGTTTAGTATCATCCAAACATATGCCTAACATCCCCAAATATTCAGGAATGAGAAACTTGGTTTCTTTCCTGTTCATATCTAATATGATATATGTCAAACAGATTTTTATGGAACCTTATTCTAAATAAGTTCTTGCACTATTTTTGTGTATCCGTTGAAGGAAATGGTAGCTCAGAGCGACTCATGATTAACCTTATCATGTATAACAAATTTCGGTTTATTCTTTCGGCCACCTCGTCAACTTGACGTGTTTCGGGAGGAGTCCTCATTGAAAGAATATTATACTCTTTCAAGTATATTAGAAACTTATTGCTTAAATATTTTCCATTACGGTCTTACCGTGACGGTTTTATACTTTAGCTGATCTGTTTGTCTATTTCATGTCGAAACTTTAAAAGTTTCTGTTCTTCAAAAGAAACACATAACCATAACGCGATGCCACATCCATAAAGGTCACGAAACATTCATATCCACATCTAGCCTAGCTAGACATGGGCCCACTTGCTTCACTATGAACTAGAGCTAACATGATAAGGGAATTTGCACTTTTACCAAGTAAATGTGTTATAGGCACTTTGCCCAATAAACTAGATTCGTAGACTTTATTTGAATGGAATCAAATTTGTCCTAGTATCCACTCTTCAAAAGTGTGGACATACGATTTTTGTTTGATTGTGTCCCAGACAACAATGCCATAATTAGTCTCTTCTGATCAAATCAGTTTGAGCTATTTGTTTGTCATGTTATATATTTGAGATTTATTTATATTCAAAATATAAATTCTGTTATTCACATCTAATGTGTTTATCTCAATATCATCTTTATATAATAAAACACTTTAGTGTTCCAGAATATAAAGGTTCACCCGCAGCGGGTTAAACACTGATACAGAGATAATGTTTCTAGTCAACCTAGTTACATTATAACAGTTTCCTAATCTAGGCACACACCCGAAAGTAGTTCCTAAACTTAGGTATCTACGGTTAAAACAGCGACTTTCGTCCCGTTTTCAATTCGCAGATTAATCTCTATTGAAGTCAGTATCTTGTTCATAGCAGATTCTGAACATCAGTATATATTTATGTATCACACTAAGTATTTAAAATCCAATTTCAATACTAGTAGTGAACATATTTATGACAAACATATTTGAAGTCAAGAGCCTTGCCCGTCTTCAATTCCTTCATGTATGCCTTGTCCAAACGGCAGTCATGCTTCCTCGATCCCGTTTCCCACAATTTAGGCAGACATTTTGGGATATGTCATTTATCTTCCCAGAAGATTATAATGATTTTTCCTTTGCCCTTTCCCACATTCTAGAAGCCTTTGGCCTAGCCTCGGCTGACTAGAATATCGAAATAAAGTGCACCTTGCGCTACTTGCCTATTGCAAAGTTTGACTTTGTCTCATTGAGAATAGTCATCAACTCTCCAAGAGTTATTAATTGCAATTTAGTACTTCTAAAATCTAAGCATAGATTTATGAAGATCCTTCAATTTCATTATCATACTTTAATGATCTAATCTTAGTTCTGATTCAGAAATTAAGGAGTCTACTATGACAAGCTAAATGGATTAAGCACTTAAGTTATCATCACATAAATCTTCCAAAGATTATGCTCTACTATTTGCTTAACTCCGGGCTTAGGCCTAATATATTATTTTATCAAATAAAGTAACTTATTATTTTCCAGGACCATCCTCAAATTTATTCCCAATTTAAAAATTAAACCATTTAAATACATTTTCCCTAGGATTATGTTTTAAATGTCAATCTTTCAATTATATATTGATTTTAATAGTCCAATTATTTAATCAACGATTTAGGTACTATTTATTATAATGATTACAATAGTCCAACTATTTAATCAACTATAAATTTAATAGATTAAAATCAATTATATTGATTACTATAATCCAATTATAAAATCAACTATAAATAATAGTTTGATTACAGTCCAACAGTTAATTAAAACAACGTTTAAATATTAGTCCAACTAACAGTTAATTTATTTGCAAATGATATTTATGATTGAGCGCGTATGGCAAGTAATTAAACGAATATTGCAAATTCAATTCTTGTCTCCCACTATTTTTCGGCGAGCCTCTAACCCTCTGTCGAGTACTCGGGAAACCGTGTTTCCTAGCGGGCTAGGATCCCGTTAAATATCACACAATCTTGACTTTGTCCAAAAAATTGTATGATAATTAACTAGGTAGATCTCTAAGATCAATTGGATCCAATCCAATTCCTAGATCCAGTAGGGGGACATCCAAGTCCGAAACATATATCTTATATATGCCAATACATCTAATGTATTACCTAACCTTTTTCCTCTGAATCAACTAAGCCTTGGCTTTGGCACAACAAACTTAGTGATCCTAGTCAAGCGTGACCCATTGACCATGGAAAGCTTCGTAATCAATGTCGATGGACAAGAAATGGTCTTGACTTTGGCCAACAAACCACAACTTGGACAAGACACCAATATGGAACAAAGCTCTCGTGATTCAAACACATCCTCGACGGACAAAGGCCTTGACTTTGGCCAACAAGCCAATGCCAGTCTTAGATCTTGAGTAAGAATCACTCAATGGAAGGAAAATCGCTTAATATTTAGCTAGAGTTTTTCGAGTGCAAATTGGCAACCAATTTATTATCTTTGTTAAGGTCTCATCATCATACACCCTTAAACATACATTCTAAACACATAATAAGGTCCGTAAATAAATAAATAATAATGATATGCAGATGGATACTTAACACATTGATACTTAACACATGCAGATGGCCAAAGTCAAGACCTTTGTCCGTCGAGGATGTGTTTGAATCACGAGAGCTTTGTTCCATATCGGTGTCTTGTCCAAGTTATGGTTTGTTGGCCAAAGTCAAGACCACTTCTTGTCCATCGACATTGATTACGAAGCTTTCCATGGTTAATGGGTTCCGCTTAACTGGGATCACTAAGTTTGTTGTGCCAAAGCCAAGGCTTAGTTGATTCAGAGGAAAAAGGTTAGGCAATATATTGGATATATTGTCATATATAAGATATATGTTTCGGACTTGGATGTCCCCTTACTGGATATAGGAATTGGATGGGATCCAATTGATCTTAGAGATCTACCTAGTTAATTATCATACAATTTGTTGGCCAAAGTCAAGATTATGTGACATTTAACGGGATCCTAGCCCACTAGGAACACGGTTTCCCGAGTACTCGACAGAGGGTTAGAGGCTCGCCGAAAAATAGTGGGAGGCAAGAATTGAATTTGCAATATTCGTTTAATTACTTTCCATACGCGCTCAAACAATATAATTCGTCAAATAAATTAAATGTTAGTTGGACTAATATTTAAACGTTGTTTTATGAAAGTAGTTTGACTGTATTCAAACAATTAAATTATAGTTGATTATATAATTGGATTATAGTAATCATTATAATAAATAGTACCCAAATCATTGATTAAATAGTTGGACTATTAGAATCAAGATAAAATTGAAAGATTAGTGTTTAAAACATAATCCTGGGGAAAATGTATTAAACGACTTTAATTTTCAAATTATGAATCAATTTCAGGATGGTCCTGGAAACTAATAAGTTACTTTATTTGATAAAATAACATATTAGGCCTAAGCCCGAAGTTAAGCAAATAAGTGGAACATGATTTTTGGAATATTCATGTGATGATAACTTTAGTGCTTAATCTGTTATGCTTGCCAAATAGACTCCTTAATTTTGAAATCAGAACTAAGGATTAGATCTTTAAAGTATGATGAATAAATTGAAGGATCTTCATAAATCTATATTTAGATTTTGAAGTACTAAATTGCAATAGTAAACTCTTGGAGAGTTAATGGCCATTCTCAAGGAGACAAAGCCAAAGTTTGCAATTAGGCAAGGAGCGCAAGCTGCACCTTACTTCAATATTCTAGAAACCGAGGCTTGGCCAAAGGCTTCTGGAATGTGGAATTCGGCAAAGGCAATATCATTATAATCTTCTAGGAAGATAAATGACATATCCCAAAATGTCTGCCTAAATTATGGCAAACGGGATCGCGAAAGTGTGACTGCCGTTTGGACAAAGCAGACATGAAGGAATTGAAGATGAGCTAGGCTCTAACTTCAAATATGTTTGTCATAAATATGTTCACTACTAGTATTAAAATTAGATTTTAAATACTTAATGTGGTATATAAATATTTACTCGTGTGCATAATCTGCTTTGAGCAGGATACTGACTTCTGTAGAGATTAATCTGCGAATTGAAAACGGGACGATAGTCGCTGTTTTAACCGTAGATACCTAAGTTTAGGAACTACCCTTCGGGTGTCTACTTAAATTAGGAAACTGTTAAAATGTAACTAGTTTGAATAGATACATTATCTCTATATCAGGGTATACCTTTATATTCTAGAACACTAAAGTTTTTTATTATATAAAGATGATATTGAGATAAACACATTAGATGTGAATAACAGTATTTATATTTTTAATATAAATAAATCTCAAACATATAACATGACAAACAAATAGCTCAAACTTATTTGATCAGAAGAAACTTAAAAGTGGCATTGTTGTCTAGGACACAATTAAAACAAGAATCGTATATCCACACTTTCGAAGAGTAGGTACTATGACAAATTTGATTATATTCAAATAAATTCTACGAATCTGGTTTATTGGGCAAAGTGCCTAAAACACCTTTACTTGGTAAAAGTGCAAATACCACCGATCTGTTAGCCCTAGTTCATAGTGAAGCAAGTGGGCCCATGTCTAGCTAGGCTAGATGTTGATATGAATATTTCGTGACCTTTACGGATGTGGCATCACGTTATGGTTATGTGTTTCTTTTGAAACATAAATCAGAAGCCTTTAAAGTTTCGACACGAAATAGACAAACAGATCGGCTAAAGTATTAAATCGTCACGGTTAGACTATGATAAAAAACTTAAGCAATAAGTTTCATAAATACTTGAAAGAGTATAGTATTCTTTCAATGAGGACTCCTCCCGTAACACGTCATCCTGACGGTGTGTCCGAACGAGAAACCGAGTTTGTTGGACATGATAAGGTTAATCATGAGTCGCTCTGAGCTACCATTTCCTTCAACGGATACGCATAAACAGTGCAGAACTTATTTTGAATAAGGTTCCCTAAAAATCTATTTGACAGACTTCATATTAGATATGAACAGGAAAGAAACCGGGTTTCTCATTCCTGATTATTTGGGTATGCTAGGCATATGTTTGGATGATACCAAACTAAAACCCAAATTGCATAAGTGTCTAATTGTAGGTTATCCTAGGGAAACCAAAGTATAGTACTTATAAAACTCACAAGAGAACAATTTAATTGTTGCTCACCATGCGGTTTTCCTAAGAGGAATACCGATATGCAGTGGTAAGTGGGAGGAAAGTAAAACTCGATGAAAATCGGAGTAATACTATTCTAGGCACCGAATCTTAATGGATACATATAGTTCATCAAGGATGAAACTATACCATAATCTTCGAATACACAAGAACCACGTAAGTCGGAGAGAGTCAGAAAACAACCTGGGGTATGGGTTTCTGATCTCACCTTATAAAGATGTCAATCTTATTGAGGAATACGAACTGACTACGTATGAGGAAGTGATACAAGGTATCGACTCCCTAATTATGGCAAAGTGCCATGACATCCGAAATGGATTCCATGTATATCAACCAGTTTGGATACTAGTTGATGTACCGTAAGGCATTGTGCCTATTGGTACTATATATGTCTTTAAGAAAGACATACATGGATGGCAACATACCAACGCACTATGCTAGGCTTATAGCGAAAAGGCATCGTTATCAACATTGTATTGATTACAACGAAATCCTTTAACTGTTGCCACGGTAAATCTATTTGGATAATGCTTGCTGATGCTACATATTTCATTTATGAAATATGGCAGCTAAAAGCCAAAACCGCTTTCCTTAAAGGAAACCTTTTGGAGGATGTTTACAAAATCCTGATGGTTTTGTCGTACCAAACAAGCAAACATGGTTTGCAGGTTATTCGATCCATGGTTGGATTGAAGCAAGCATTGAGTTCTTGGAACTAGCATTTTGAGGTAATCATAATAGTATATGATTTAATTCAAAAAGAAATGATTCTTGTGTAGATAAGGAGGTTAGTGGGAGTGTACTGACAGTAAATGTCCTATAAAATAATGATAATATGTCATTTCTTGCAAATGTTATTCCCAAAATAATAATCGGTGAAAGCTTGGCTTTCGATAAAATTCTTCGAGAACTCATACATTGAAAAATGTACGCGACCTGGTGTCTCATACGCTTTGAGCATATGGATTCACAATCAGGCCAATCCTAGTGATGGTCAATGGATTGATGTTAAGAACATCCTTTAGTATCTTAAAGAACTAAGGATGTTGTCTTAAACTATGGAGAATGAGAACTTGAAGTGACTGGGTTCACTGCTGTAAGTTTCCTAACCGATAAATAACGACTATAAGTCGTACAAAGGTACTATACAGTTTGAATAACGGTACAGTGAGCTGGAAATCTTCCAAGCAAGATACTGTTACCAAATAAACAATAAATGCGGGTTATTGCTGCGGCTGAGGAAGCAATAGAAGCCATTTGGGTCGATAATAAATCTAATTAGATTAGATATAATTCTGTTAGCAGCTAAGCTCGGCTTCAGCACAGGCTAAAGAATTAATGGTCTCATCAAAGATCCAGATATATACTTTGATATTCATCTGATTCATTCGGATCATACATCGTAGCGATGTGATGATCATATAAACCGCATCAGATGATAATCATGCAAATCCACTGACGAAAGTATTTCCTCGACAGTTTGAGCGAACCGCACATAGTTCGGGTGTAAGACACTCGAGTGACTAGCTATAGGCCAAATGAGAGATTTTTGGACAGTTATGACCCATAGCGTCACTATTTGTACAGATCATGGTGTTGTTGTACAAATTAACTATGTGACAAAGGAGATTGCTATCTTATCATTTGTGATTAGATCACCAAGATGTATAAATGATAGGAGGTCCTTATGATTTGTTCCTAGATTGAGATAATATGAGACAGTATATATCCACGAAGGATAAATCATTAAATATCCCTAGTCAGAGTATTATCGAGATTGGACATCGATAATGCGTAAAAGACTAGTATTACACTTTTGCGCGTTGTGAGGGCATAACGAGATAGTTCTCATATATTTGGGTATATGATACTCATGCAAGTGTAATAGGAGGTTGTGTCTACCGATGGTACGGGAAACAGCTTCGCTCTGGATAGACCCCCTCGGAATTCCATTGGTAGTATGACTATGTGTCTATGGAAGTCCGAAATCAGGGTATGTGTATTTGGTCTTAACCTGAGACTTGCACCGCTAATACTTGCGACAATCAATATACTTTGGTTTTAGGTCGTCCAGGGCTTTAACAGGTTCTGTGTACGCCTCTGCTGGGTATATTGAGAATCGTAGTGTGTTGGGTGTGATGTCAAGACGGAAGTATCACTCCAGTCATATGGAGATGATGATCGCGTAGGGATACAGAACTGGTTCTCTAAGGGTTGCAACCATCGGGATAATATGACTTGGTCATGATTATCCGATAAAAAGAGACTAGTTGCTAGTGATCCGATATATGCTTCGTACGGGGCAGACACTGTACCAGCCCCATGCCTTGCATGTCATCATTCGATACTGGATCGAAATACGCAATACCACGTATACTACGCCTGATATAGATCATTTATTCCTGTAAGGATATTTCTGGAGAATTGGGTAGGCATGGCGCTTTTCTAGAAGCCAACCTTGTCTTGTAAATCGGTACAAACGTAGTACGAGGTACTTACGTGTTCGGATAGTCCGACGACCGAATTCACTGCCAACATATCTGGGGATCTCATGGGTCGCTTCCCGAAGATTCACCGATGACGTATGACTCGCACTTTATTAATCTGGGATTATTAGATGAGAGAGAAAATTAATCTGGGATTAATTGAGGAGATATTTTATCTGGGATAAAATATCATTTAAAGAGAGATAACGATTAATTTGAATTAATCGAAAAAATAATATATTCGATATATTATACGAAATTGGATTTCGACGCGGAATTGAAATTAGATTTTAATTTGGGCGAACGAGTTAATTTAGAATTAATTCGTTAGCGACGTGAATAGTGATTTCGCTAGGCATAATCATTTAATTACGTCGCAACGAAAAATTCGTTAATTTGTAATTAGCGAACCCGAGCCCAGGAGTGTTTTCGAGTGCATTCGCATTTTGAATTTGAGTGCGACACGCAAGTCACATCAAGCGTCAAATCATTAGTCACATCAAGCGTCAAATTAAATATCACTTTGAGTGATGTGACAATTTGATTGATTGATGGATTGATGGAAGTGGTTGGCAAAGCATTTATGGCTTGACTTTTGGTAAATGAATTATTTGATTTTTTGAAAATCAAAATGGTGTATTCGATACACAAAATTCATCCAACCAAAAACAACTCTCTCTCTCATTTCCTTCTCTCCTCTGTCACGCCCATTTGGGCTATTCTTCTTCTGTTTTTCTGGTTGAAAAATCGTGAGTCCTGGAGAAGCTTTTGATGATTTTTGTGGCAAAAATCAAGAGTGCTAGCACACATCGGAGTCTTACGAAGGTGATAGGGAAACTCACCATTGGTCTTGGAATACCATTCGAGAAGCTTGGAGCTTCATGGATCACCATTGCCAATTTTGGAGAGTCAAAATAGTGGGCTGTTTTTAGTGCACTGTCGAGCACACTAGGAGGGCAGAAAATGATTTTGTTCTTCACCGCATCGCCACAACCGATCATTGTGAGTATTTCGTAACTCCTTGAAGTATTCGGATGTATGTTTTATTCTTGTTAATTCGATCCTTGGGACCGTAGAACTCCAACAATTAGTTCTTCTTAGATATAAGAATAGATCTATGAAGATCCTTCAATTTCATTATCATACTTTAAGGATCTAACCCTTAGTTCTGATTAAGAAATTAAGGAATCTAATCGGCAAGTTTAATGGATTAAGCACTAAAGTTATCATCACATAAATCTTCCAAAGATTATGTTCTACTATTTGCTGAACTCCGGGCTTAGGCCTAATATGTTATTTTATCAAATAAAGTAACTTATTAGTTTCCAGGACCATCCTGAAATTATTCCCATTTGAAAATTAAACCATTTAAATACATTTTCCCTATGATTATGTTTTAAATGTCAATCTTTCAATTTTATCTTAATTCTAATAGTCCAACTTTTTAATCAACGATTTTATGTACTATTCATTATAATGATTACCATAGTTCAACTATATTATCAACTATAATTTAATAGATTAAATCAATTATATTGGTTACTATAATCCAATTATAAAATCATTTTTTATTAATTAAATCAAATATATTGATTACTATAATCCAATTATATAATCAACTATAAATGAATAGTTTGAATACAGTCCAACTGTTTTATTAAAACAACAATTAAATATTAGTCAAACTAATAAATAATTTATATGACGTAAAATTTGAAATGAGCGCGTATGGCAAGTTATTAAACGAATATTGCAAATTTAATATTTGTCTCCCACTATTTTTCGGCGAGCCTCTAACCCTCTGTGGAGTACTCGGGAAACCTTGTTTCCTAGTGGGCTAGGATATCGTTAAATGTCACACAATCTTGACTTTGGCCAACAAATTGTATGATAATTAACTAGGTAGATCTCTAAGATCAATTGGATCCCATCCAATTCCTAGATCCAGTAGGGGGACATCCAAGTCCGAAACATATATCTTATATATGCCAATATATCCAATATATTGCCTAACCTTTTTCCTCTGAATCAACTAAGCCTTGGCTTTGGCACAACAAACTTAGTGATCCCAGTTAAGCGTGACCCATTGACCTTGGAAAGCTTCGTAATCAATGTCGATGGACAAGAAGTGGTCTTAACTTTGGCCAACAAACCACAACTTGGACAAGACACCGATATGGAACAAAGCTCTCGTGATTCAAACACATCCTCAACGGACAAAGGTCTTGACTTTGGCCAACAAACCAATGCCAGTCTTAGATCTTGAGTAAGAATCACTCAATGGAAGGAAAACGCTTATTATTTTGTGAGGGTTTTTCGCGTGCAAATTGGAAACCAATTTATTATATTTGTTAAGGTCTCATCATCATACACCCTTAAACATGCATTCTAAACACATAATAAGGTTCGTAAATAAATATAATAATGATATGCGGATGGATATTTAACACATTGATCCTAGATCAAATCTCTCAATTTCCTCTCTCCCGCTAGCACAAGTATTACTTCTACCTGTTACATAACATTTCTAAAGAAACCTCATTTACATTGAGGGGAATATGTGAGAAGAGAAATACAATGAGAAATGAGGTAATAGGCTGGACACGCAAGTCCAATTAATAAATTCTAAATTTATTACAACAATTTCCAAAATTGCCTCACTCTTCTAATATCCATCCGATATATATTATTCATGCATCGCAACCATGTATTCACACAAGCATGTTATCAATCAATCTAATCCAATTAATTAATATGATAATTATTGACCATCCAATGTTCAAACAACGATTTGATTTTGCGCGAGTCCAACTTGTTTTTGAGAATAAGTACTCAAAGTACGAATTCTTGAATTAAATTAAATTACAACATTAAATCCAATTTAATTTGTATTTAATACTAATTCGCTTATTTAATTCCAAATTAAATATTACACTTTATTAATAAACCTTTATGACTTAAATTCCAAATTTAATCGTTACGGGTCTCAAAGCCCGATTAACATCCAATGTCAATTTAATTAAAGTCCAATGGGCTTTTAATTAATTTCTTAAGGCATGGACTTTTGGTCAACTTGGGTCAAACCCCATAAGCCTAGAAACCAATTTAGGCCCATTAGGCCCAATTAAAGTTAAAGGTCCATTAGTCATAATTGGACTTTATGGATGTGGTTTTGGGCCCAATTGGATCCAACCAATTTAGCCTAAACCTAATTTGGTACAACCAAGCCCAATTAGCCCATTTACAACTTTTAAGCCCAAATCCAATTTAAGCCCATTTAATTAAACTACAAAAATTCCAAATTTCATATTTAATTAAACAAAGTGTAATGCCATAATTAATCACCCAAATCAATATTTCCAAAACACCAATTAGCTTAATAAATTATGCTTATTAACATTAAAACATGTCCAACACATTTTAACAAAAAATCAAACCCAATTCATGCTACACAAGTCTCGGCAATGTGGGGTTTTTAATGTCCAATTCGGTTTCAATCCAATTGAATTACAAATCAACATTACCCAACATGATTCCAACTCATCCAATGATTAAAATCAAAAAATCACCAAGACATTAGGGTAGTAGTGTATTCGACCAAGCCTCACATTTTGGGGAAAATTGTTCCAAACCAATTTTCATGAAATTGATCCAATCAAACTTCAATTCAACATCATTTAAGGATACTTAATCATCCAATTTCATCAAATCATGCTCAAACATATTTTACCCAATTTTAACCCTAATATATTTTCATGCTCAACCTTGCTCTGATACCATTGTTGGAATATTCTAAGCATCCCAAGATCATATTAAGCAATGAAAATCATGTTCAGATACACGAAGAAGTTACAGAATACTTACATCGAGTGATTGAGCGATGCGTCGAAGAAAAAAAAATCTCCAAGATCCCTCCTAGAGTGCTCGGTAGTGGGCTGTTTTGGCTTTTCAAAATTCTACCATGGATCATCTTCCAAGCTCCAAGCTTTCGGGTTGTGATTCCAAGCTCACGGGTAGGTTTCCCTATCACCTTCGCAAGACTCAAATGGTGTGCTAGCACTTGGTGATTTTTGCCACAAAAATCACTTTCCTACCTCTCCTTGAACTCACGGCAAAGTGCAGTGAAGGAAGAAGAAATCAGCCCCTCATGGGCGAGAGAGAGAGGGTGAAGAGTTGAAAAAGAGAATAATATAAAAGTGTGTTAGTTAATTGATTTCTAAAATCAATTAAACATATACCAATCATAAAATAATAATATATGTCAATCAAGCTTTTGAAAAGCTTTCCAACCACTTCCATCAACTATTCACATCACTCAATCAATCAAGTGATAAGTTGTCACATCACTCAAAGTGACTAATGATTTGACGCTTGATGTGAATAGTGATTTGACGTTTGATGTGACTTGCGGGCCGTACTTGAATTCGAAATGCGAGTACGCTCGCAAACACTCTCGGGCTCGGGTTCGCTAATTCCAAATTAAAGAATTTTCCGTTGCGACATAATTAAATAATTATGCCTAGCAAAATCACTATTCATGTCACTAACGAATTAATTCTAAATTAACTCGTTCGCCCAAATTAAATTCTAAATTTAATTTCGCGTCGAAATCCAATTTCGTATAATATATCGAATATATTATTTTATCGATTAATTCCAAATTAATCATTATCTCTATTTTAATGATATTTTATCCCAGATAAAATATCTCCGTAATTAATCCCAGATTAATTTTCTCTCTCATCTAATTAATCCCAGATTAATAAAGTGCGAGTCATACGTCATCAGTGAATCTTCGGGAAGCGACCCATGTGATCCCCGAATATATTGTCAGTAAATTCGGTCGTCGGACTATCCGAACACGTAAGTACCTAGTACTACATTTATACCGATTTACAAGACAAGGTTGGCTTCTAGCAAAGAGCCATGCCTACCCAATTCTCCAGAAATATCCTTACAGGAATATATGATCTATATGAGGCGTAGTATACGTAGTATTGCGTATTTCGATCCAGTATCGGATGTCACGTCCAAGGCCTGGGGCTGGAAATGTGTCTGCCCCGTACGAAGCACATATCGGATCTCTAGTAACTAGTCTCTATAATCGGATAAACATGACCTAGTCATTTTATCCCGATAGCTGCAGCATATAAGAGAACGAGTTCCATATCCTACGTTACCATCATCTCCATTATGACTGGGGTGATACTTCCGTCTTGACATCACACCCAACACACTACGATTCTCAATATACCCAGCAGAGGCGTACACAGAACCTGTTAAAGCCCTGGACGACCTAAAACCAAAGTATATTGATTGTCACAAGTATTAGCGGTGCAAGTCTCAGGTTAAGACCAAATACGCCTACCCTGATTTTGGACTTCCATAGACACATAGTCATACTACCAATGGAATTCTGAGGGGTCTATCCAGAGCGAAGTTGTTTTCCGTACCATCAGTAAAACACAACCTCCTACTACACTTACATTAGTATCTTATACCCAAATATATGAGAACTATGTCGTTATGCCCTCACAACGCGCACAAGTGGAATACTAGTCTTTTACGCATTATCGATGTCCAATCTCGATAATACTCTGACTAGGGATATTTAATGATTAAACCTTCATGGATTGATATTGTCTCATATCATCTCAATCCAGAAACTAATCATAAGGACCTCTTATCATTTATACATCTTGGTGATCTAATCACAAATGATAAGAGAGCAATCTCCTTTGTCACATAGTTAATTTGTACAACAACACCATGATCTGTACAAATAGTGACGCTATGGGTCATAACTATCCAACAAAGTACATTCCCCGAGGGCAGATTCAAAACATAGGTGCCAACAGCCAAAATGGTGACTCTCGTCCCATTTTCGACTCGAAGGTCGATCTTTCCTGAAGTCAGTCTCCTGCTAATCTGCAGATCCTACACATCAGTACATATGTGAGTACCACATCCAGAATAAAAAATCCAATTTTTAAAACAAGTAGTGGACATGTTTATTTCAATAACAAACATAAATGAGGCCGGAGCCTTGCCCACCCTCGCTTCCTTCAAGTCCGCCTTGTACTCATGGCAGTCACGCTTCCAGTGACCCCGTTTGCCACAGTGTAGACTTATGTCTTGGGATTTGTCCTTATTCTTCCCAAAAGACTGTGATGATTTTGCCTTGCCTTTTTTCTTCCTTTTCTTCACACCTCCAGAAGCCTTTGGCCAAGCCTTGGCCTTCTGAGATGTCGAAGTAAGATGTGCCTCATGCTTCTTACCCTTCAGAAGCTCTGGCTCTGCATCTTTCAGCATCTCCATTAACTCTCAAATAGTCTTTTCTTGGTTCATCATATTGTAGTTCATGATGAACCCGCCCCAGTAGTCGGGCAGAGACTGTAATATCAATTCATGGAAGTCTCGGCCTCGAAGGTTAAGCCCAGCTGACCTAGCTGTTCGATATCAGCAATCATATATGACACCTAGTGCTCGACAGATGTACCTTCTGACATACGTGAGCAAAAGAGCTTCTTTTACAATTCGTACTTCTAAGATCTAAGGTTAGATATGTGAAGGTCCTTTAATTTCAACATCATGTTATAATGATCCAATCCTTTGTTCAGACGACGAAATTTAGGTGTCATTGCGGCAAGCATGACATATTGAGCGGTAAAGTTATTATCTCGATGATTCTTCCAAAGCTCATGATCAACTAGTCGCTCAAGTCCGGGCTCAGGCCCGAGAGGTCTGTCTATAACATAGAGCAACTTCTCGGCTCCCAGGACTATCCTGAGATTCATCTCCCAATTTGGAAATTGAATCTATTAAAGACATTTTCACCCATGATTATGTCTCTAACGCTAATCTTTCCAGCCAACTCAATTTCAATAGTCCAACTATCCAATCAACGATATCGGGTACACTCAAAATATAATGGTTACTATAGTCCAACTATATAACCAACTACAATTGGAGTAGTGTCTTGTACAGTCTAACTGTTCAAAGAAAGCAATAAAAATATTAGTCCAACTAATATATATATATATATAACGAGATATAAAATTAAAAGAACGCGTGTAAGCAAGTATTAAACGAAATTAAAAATTTAATACTGGCCTCCCACTATTTTTCAGTGAGCCTCTAACCCTCTGTTGAGTACTCGGGAAACCCAGTTTCCTAGTGGGCTAGGAGCCCATTAAATAACACACAACCTTGACTTTGGCCAACAAGTTATATGAAACTTAAGTAGGTAGATCTCTAAGATCAATTGGATCTCATCCAATTCCTAGATCCAGTAGGTGGACCTCCAAGTCCAAAACATATATTCAATATATCATCATAACATTTTCCTCTAAATCAACTAAGCCTTGGCTTTGGCTCAACAAGCTTAATGATTCCAGTTAAGCGCGACCCATTGACAGTGGGAAAGCCTCGTAATCCACATCGATGTACAAAAGTGACCTTGACTTTGGCCAACAAGTCACAACTGCCCAAGACATGCGATATATAACAAAGCTTTCATGGTTCAAACACATACGCGATGGACAATGATCTTGACTTTGGCCAACAAATCAAAGTCAATCTTGGATCTTGAGAGAGAACCACTCAATGGAAGGAAAACGTTTAATATTAATTTGAGGTTTTCCGTAAATTGGCAACCAATTTATTGTCTTTGATTAGGTCTCCTTATACACCCTTAAACATGCATTCTAAAATCATAATAAGCCGCGATAAAATTTAATAATGATATGCGGATGGATATATAATACAATTTTTTCCTAGAACAAATAACTCTATCTTTTCTCTCTCCCGCTAGCACTTTATATTCTTCTACCCAATTACATAATACATAAAGAAACCTCATTTACATTGAGGGGAATTGGTGAGAAGAAAAATAAAAATAGATAAGGAGGTGAAAGGATGGACACGCAGGTCCAATTTCAAACAAGTATCATACTTACAACAATTTCCAAAATTGCGTCACCCATCTAATATCCATCCGATATACATTATTCATATAAATACATCCAAGTATTCACACAAAGCATGTTGTTCAATCAATCTAATCCAATTAATTAATATTTAATTAATGACCATCCAATATTCATAGAACGATTTGATTTGCGCGAGTCCAACTCGTTTAAGAATAAATACTCAAAGTAAGTATTCTTGAATTATATCGAACTATAATTTTTAATCCAATTTTAAATTGTATCCAATACTAATTAATGTTTAATTCCAAATTAAACAATTACACTTATTTTAGTGCCTTAAAGACATGGATTCCAATCCAATCCAATGGGTCTCAAAGGCCCATTAGCATCCAATGCCAATTCAATTATAGTCTAATGGGCTTTCAATTAATTCTTTAAGCATGGGCTTTGGCCATTATGGATCCAACCCAAAATGCCAAGGCCCAATTAGGAATCACCCTATGCCAAAAATCAATTTAGGCCCAATTAAATTATTAAAGGCTCATAAGTCATATTTGAACTTTATGGAAATGGTTTTAGGCCCAATTGGATCCAACCCAATTGTCCAAACCATACTTGGCCCAACCAAGCCCATTAGCCCAAATACAATAAATTAAATTAATATATTATTCCAAATTACATATTAATCCAATTAAAGTGTAATTAACATAATTAATCAATTAGTCTAATGTTTCCAATACACTAAATAATCCAATTAATCATGCTCAATTCTCCAATTCATGTCCAACACAAATTGAAGCAAAATCAATTCTACAACATGCTTCAAACTCACGGCAAAGGCAATGAAATAACATTCAATTTTGATTTCAATCCAATTAAATAAACAATTAATATTCATTTTTTATGCCAATTAACATATCCAATTGTAAAATTTCAAAAATCACCATGAGCACTTCCTAGGGTATGTTCGGCCAAGTGAGGATTTTTGGGGAAAATTAATCTAATCAATTTTTCTCAAATCCAATGATGCACAAATCCAATTTATCATCATCTAATCATAACCAAACAACCAATTTAGGCATTTTCAAGCTCCAAGCAAAATCCCCAAATTCAAGTCCATGAACCCTAAAAATTAAATCAAGTTTAGATTGGCTCTGATACCAATTAAAGTGTTCTAGACATGCCCAAGGTCTCTAAATATTTATTCAAGTGTGAATAATCAAGATAAGTTTGCGGAATTAACTTACATTGAGTGAATGAGAAGTTCAAAACTTTCTTTGAATGATGGAAGCTCCAAGCTTTAAATTGAATTCCAAACTCAATGGTGAGTTTCCCTATCACATTTCTTTAACTCTCAAAGTGCTAGCAATGGTGAATTTTTGCAACAAAAATTCAAGGAGAAGAGGTAGCAAGTTTCGACCACAAGGAGAGAGGAATGAGATGAATAGTACTTTTGTGTTTTCCAGAAATATAATACAAAAGTTGACTTCCAAAGTTGGTTTAAGTTGGTTGTTGTGTGCATTAAGTAATCCAATTACTATTCCAATTACTTCCATCACAAATAGTGACAAGTTGATGTAAGTGATATGGGCACCCAATTTTGAATTCCAAATTCAAGTTGGCTAACACAATACACTTTAGGCCAGGGTTCGTTTAATCCGACTAAACGAATTTTCCGTCCGGACGTAATTAAATCAAAATTAATTAAATAATTATGCCTAGTGGTCCATCTCAATTGGCTAATTATCAGACATACTTGTATGTTCCCTGGCACTTAAACCGCATTCCCTACTTTTAACATTTACGCTGACTTTTTGGCCTGATAAAATTCATTTCTTTTTGTACTTAGTCTCATTGTTACTGTCACTCTGGTTGTTGTTCCTTCATATTAACTCGTTTTCTATATCTGATTGCATACTAAAATACTTCCTCTTTAATGTCTTCCCATATTATAGTAAACTTACTATCTCGGTTCTATACTATACTACACTTCTGTCAACACATTTTTAGTATTTCTTCCTATTGTCATTACGCCTTGACAGTTTCACTTCCAATCCTTGTGCCTACTACCTTTATCATCTTCTCTCATGCTTGTTCTATAACTAAAACTACTATGGTCTGTATCTCTGTCCCTTAACTGAGGGATATCAGTCTCTCATGACCTTGTTTATGTTTAACGTTGTCCTTTTACATCCTAATTACTGCTTGACTAGTACTTCCTATCTTCATTGCCTTATCTAATAACTCACTTTTATAGATCGCTCACTTAGAGCTATTCTTTTTCTATTATGTTCTGGTATTGTATGCAAAGGTTTGATGTTCTGGTCTCTTCCAAGTAAACCTTCTCTTACTTCCGGGACTACCTAACGACATCCTTCAAAGTCCATTTCTGCTTCTGTGATCTAACAAGAGTTGGGAGGTGTGGTACTTAGCCTGAGGCCTTTCTATTTATGGTGATCTAGTCGCACTTACTGCTTATCTATGAGCCTATGACTCTTATGAATGAATATGTCTGATATTTTTCCTTACACTAGGGTACTATTGCTAAAAATTCCCTTGTTCGCTTTCTTCAATTTTACTTCTGATCATTTCCAACTATCGCATACACACTGCTTCTGTTAAATCCTTCTAGAGTCATGCTCTCTAAGACGCCCTCGTATTCTCTCTACACTCCTTCCTATTTAGGTTTTATTATTAAACCTTCTAAAATCATTTATTTCTCTCTCTGAATGATGCTAACCTCCATTTGCTATTCTTTCTTAAGAAACTTACTCTGCCACAAGGTTTCTTTCTCGTCTCAAATCCTTGAACTCCTTACACCTTTACTTTCCTAAAGATTTCATTAACTTCAATTACTTAAGATACCCCCTACTAAATCTTTGGTTCGGGACTACTCTTACCTAGTCCTTTCTTCTCAATATCATGAGGTTCTTTATAAGTTGTTTACCAATTTCCTGAGAATTGTTCCCATGGTCTTTTCATACTTCTAAGTCTTTACTTCTTTTAAGGTTCCTTAATTCAATGTTGGCTATCAGACTTAGCTTAGTTTACTATGGCTCTGTACTATCATATATCATGTTTCTTATTTAAGTTTCTTTGAACTCATCTAATCTGTCAATTGCTTTTCTTTTGATTCTTCTCTTTACTAAGCCTTAAGTTGAGGGGTAAGGATATACATCCGATAGGAATCAATGGATATACATTCTTTTTAACATTCAAGCTTGGTGATGGTCTGGTTAAATATCTATATGCCTAGTGGAGTCGTAATTTCTAGAAGTAAGGGTCGTTATCCGTTAAGCAAAAACCTGGCCAACTACCCCAATGCCTTAAGGCCACACAATAATCATCAATTCTCTACACCACTATCTTCTTGTTATGTTTTCTTCGTGCCCGAATACCCTGAATTTTCCTTGTTGCTTCTCTCGTTCCTCTTACTATTAGCATATCTTATTTATTTGCTCTACGCCTTGCTACTGAGATCCATGATGGTACGTCCTCCTAACTACTTCTTAGATCCCCGCTCTCTGTCATTGCTATAAATTCTGACTTGGGCACTCTAATCTGTTGTCCATACTGGTACCATTATCATTTCTTAAATATTTCCAATCTCTCAGATCTATTGTTATATACTTCTATGAATTTCTACTGACTTGGGTTTATCTTTGGGTTTTACGGAATTTAGGCTATTTGTGGACTCTTACTAGTCTTGTAGACCTCGCGCTGACTTGTCTTAAATCTTTAATCTATACTGAGTTATTTCCCTTACTTCCTCAAAATTTTCTCATTTCTTTTCTGGATGATCTACCTTCAATGTCTTTCTTTATCTTAACTAAACTCTCACCGGGCTTGTTATGATTTCTTATATCTATGTCAATAAGGGCTAGAGTAATAGCTAATCTCTTAATAGATTTCAGTATCCCTGGTACTTTGTGTCCTGATGGAGTTTATTTCTCATGTAAGGTAGGTATGAACTAGATTCCATTAGGACAGCTTCATTATTTAACATCACGGAGAGGTGAGGACTTGGGTAGATCAATGCCTTATCTAATGGATTCCTTGGTTTGGGTAACTAATCATTTTCTTGACATTGTTCCTCTTATTTGTCTGTGAACCTAGGTTTGAAGAATCTAGAATCTTTATGTCCTTAAGGTATCTCACATCTATTAGAAGTCTCCACAGCTGATCCTGATTTCTTGCTTCTACTACCTTATGGCTGTCATTGATTATTTGAGGAACTTGTTATCGATAGGAAGTACTCGATGGTTATAGGGTCAACTTAGAAGAATTTCTGAGAAAGAAATGAATCGCGTTGGTGTTGGTTTCTATAATATGTCCCAAAAAAAGATTAAGCATGTGAAATACTATAAAGAATATATATGAACATGAAATATGGCGGAATCATACTTACAATGCCTTGTGATGAAGTAGATGATCAAATGGTAGAAGCTCCAAGTGGTGGAGGATTCGGCCAAGAGGAGGAAGAAGACTTGAAGCTCCAAGCTATTGTATTCCAAGCTCTTTGATGGTTTCCCTATCACCTCTTTTGATCCCTTGCTTGTGCTAGCAAAAATGGAGAAATGGAAGATCAAATCTTCCTTGCCCTTGTCAATGGAGTTCACGGCAATTTGAGAGAGAAGAGAGAGTTTTTTGTAATGTCTTGATTAATTAATTTTTGTATTACCAAAAATCAATTTATATTTATGTTATAATTTATTAAATTAATAATAAATCTATGACATAAACCATGCAATGGCTTAGAGTGTCAAACACTCAAACTCCATGCAAAGCCTTTGAGTGAAATGCACACTTTCACCATGCATGCCTTAGAGTGTTTTGTACACTATTAACATGCAATGCCTTATCAATAAAATAATGCATATAATGACAAGTGTCATGTGGGCCCCACACGTTTCCCAATGAAAGTGGGCCCACGTCCACTCACGCGTTCGGGTTCGATATTTCCGAAATACCGAGCTAGCGTCGCGACGTTAATTAAATCGGATTTAAATAAAT
>SKCR01050069.1:0-45175 GCA_019454045.1 Zanthoxylum bungeanum | reverse complement strand
CAATTATATACTCACAAAAGGAATAAATATTATTCATATGATTAATAATAATTATATCACACATGAGACTTTATATTAAAAGTTAATATAAAGTATTAATAATTATATATGATAATTATTAAATTAGAATATTAAATTATATATGATATAATTTAATAAGGCTAAGAATTATTACAAAGGTAGGATTCGTTATTGGATAAGGAATATGATTTGTTTGTTTGGGAAACAAAATCAAATCCTAATTAAAACCCCTCATTGGCCGAAATTCCTAGTCTTTTATTAGGAATAGGATTTATTTGTTTAAGAAACAAAAATCAAATCCTTATTACCCTACCATTGCCGAAAATTAAGAGTCCAAATGGGAGTAGGATTTGTTTATTTTTTTGAAGCAAAAATCAAACAATGAATCATATACCCCTTGGCCGAATTCCATAGAGATTGAGAGACTAGTTGTTGATTTGTTTTATGAAACAAATTAACCATAAGTATAAAAGATAAATTATGATTTATTTTTAATACACAAGTCATTAGAAACCCTAGCCTCAATCTCCTTCTCCAAGCTCTCAAGAGTTGAGAATTATTTTCGGTGTGTGTGATTATTCTCTAAACCGTTTAGAGATTAATTTGTGAGTGTAGCCCACACTACCCTCCGTTAGTGTCGAGACATAGTTCGGAAGACCTCGTGACATTGGAAAACATCCCTAAATTCCCCGTACAAGTTGCGGCAATTTCCCCCTGAAACCTTGTGATTTGCGCAACTTCAGGGTTCCTCAGGGAGCTCCGTTTTGTTTGTTTTTCATTCTGGTTGTTGGGAAACACTTTAGGAAAATTTTAGGGCTGTATTAGGATTGATTTTTGAAGAAAATCAGATCAGAAATTGGGCAGTAAGGTGCACAAAACAGGGCAGAAAACAAGTGCAGTTCACTGGTAAGGTTCGGCCAAAGCAAGGGAAGAGAAGAAAAATTTTTCAAGTTTGATCCGTGAGGCTAATCGCTTCCGCTGCGCGAGGGAAAGCGTTTCCTACATTTTCAGGGTGCAGTTTCAGTGTTTAGGCAATGCAGTTTCGGTAATTAGGTGGGTGCAGTCTCAGTGATGATTGAATACAGCTTAAAGGGTGTTTTAGTGGTGGTTTTCGGTCAGTGTTGGTTCATTGTTGGGCTGGACGTGTGGCTAGGCTTGAAGCAACGTGTTTAGTGGCTGGGACGTGGGGGGCAAAGGCTGATGAATTTAGGCAGTGAGGGGCGTTTAATTAAGGATACGTGGGGCTGTGTTTGCTTTGTTGAAGCGGCAGAGGGCATGTTATTGCTTAGGTTTATGGTCAGCAGGTGCGTGATGTGCTTACGTGAATCAGCTGAGTTGAGGGCCGCGTGCGAGCTGTGAAGTGAGGGGCGTATGTGTTTATTTTGAAGGCAGGTTTGTGGCGTGAGACTAGAGTGTGTGCTGTATGATTAGGGTTTACTATTTTTGTCTTGTTTTTGAATGAGTCGTGTGAGAGAGATATATGAGTGAAGGGGTGCTTTACGTGAAGGAGCTAGGGTTTCTTTTCTTTGTGTATGCCGTGTGAGAGAGCTTGGAGAGGAGGAAGGCTTTGGTTTTGGGTTGTTTATATAGACAAGGGCTAGGGCTTCTCATTGTCTCACAAGGAAGGGATTTTGGCATTAAAGAGAGGATTTGATTTGGTATTGGAGAAGGAAAGCAATGGATTTGATGGAGACAAGATTGGTTTATATTAGGAATACAATATATTTAATTTGTTATGATTGATTTTAATTAGGCATGATATTTCTTTAATTTAGTATATGATTTTGTTTAGTTAGGAAGTTAATATATTTGATTTATCTAAATTAGGTAGGATTATATTTTATGTTTTCTTTAATTTGGCATATCAATTAATTAATATTTTATTTAGTTAATATTTAATTTAATTATATTTGATTTAATTTGTGTGTTTTTGGGGTGATGGGCGTGTGGGCCTAGGTGGTTGTGGTGTGGGCTTTGTCTTGGTGGGTTAGGTGTTATGTTGGTTTGGTGAGTGGGTTTGGGCCAAGGTGATCTAAACGGAGGTCCAACAAGTGAGCTTGACGCCAAATAAGTGAACAAGGATCTAACGAAATACCGATTTCCTTCCGACGACCGTTTCCCGCAATATCCTTAACTAAAAAGGTAGTGCCTCCAACTGAGACTCATCATCGGGTTTCACATGCAAAAATGCAATGCCTACAATATCTTTTATATATATAGTATTCATCTTTCATAAAGGATGATACTGTAGGCACTGCATTTTTGCATATAAGTCCCGATGATGAGTCCCACTAGGAGACACAACATCTTTAAGTTGTGGAAGTCGCGGGAAACGGACGTCGGAAGGGAAAAGTCAGAAATTGACAACTTGTTGGATTTAATTCGCTTGCCTAGCTTTGGGTTTGCTCGCTGAACCTCTGTTTTAACTGTTAGCCTTAGCCCAAACCCCCCCCCCAAGCCACACACCAAGCCACACATAGAGCCCCTGTAACACAACCACTGACCACTAAAAATAGCCCCTGTAACACAGCCACTGACCACCAAAAATAGCCCCTGAAATAGAGCCCCTGACCACCAAAAACAGCCCCTAAAATATAGCCTCTGACCACCAAAAATAGCCCCTGAAACACAGCCCATGACCAGCGAAAATAGCAGTAAAACAGAGTAAAAAACAGTAGCCTAAACAGCGAAATAGCGAAGGAAAATGTTGAACTAGTGAACCGGAGGAGTTGCGGAGCATCAACCCTTCCGACAACCGCGTAACGCACTTCCGAGAGATGATTTAAGAGGTTAGACCTAAGGGCACCCTTTTTATTTATTATCCTTTATTTTCATTTATTTTAGAAATTTATTTCAGATGAGTATTGTGGATTGGTGCATGATGTGATTTCCGGATGAACGGAATATGTGTTCTCTCTTGTGGTATATCGGATGGAAACCCGGATGTAAATTCTGTAGCTGAATCTGAATGGGCGGTATTGCGGTTTGCACTCGGGATACAATGCCACATACCACTTGAGAGATTCAAATGTTTCATTTCATCCAATCTTGTGTTTGAGCATGATTTAGTTGTTAGTATGTTATTTATTTTAAGCATGATTTAGTCGTTAGTATGTTATTTATTTTTAAGCATGATTTAGTCATTAGTATATTATTTCTTTATGCATGATTTAGTTATTTACTTTCACCTTAGGAATTTAATTTACGTTTATGCTTAAGTCGTTATTTATTTTTTCGTGTCTGATAATTTAATATCCTCATGAGATTATTGTGTGTTATCGTCTGTTTGCCGTTATAATGACTTGCTTTTAAAGCATGCAAACTTAGATATAGGATTTATTCTCATGAATGCGAACTAGATGTAGGTTATTCTTGAATATATATGTTGCGTAGATTCGGTTAAGTTATTGCACAAATCATTTCATTACAAGTGGCATAAGTAAGGGACCATTCTGAACCCAACGGTTTGAGGTCTTTCCTTGCGAGGGGTGAGTGCGGCCTTAAATCATTTTCCCGGTTCACACTGGGTGGCGACTCCATTTTTAGTTCTCCGGTTTGGTCCCCCGTGGGCTATTCCGTACTGCCAATCGGGCCGCGAGCCCGGGACAGTGTCACCGATTTCTGTTGTCTACAGTCTGGTGAGTCCACTGGGTATAGAGAATCGGCCCCGAAATAATTCCTTGTAATGTTTGTGATTTTTATTTTAGTTAACCGTGTCTATAGTGGGTTTAAGTGGTTTAATCAAAGGCACTATTAGAGCTAGGTAATGGTTTGGTGTCCTCCTTCATTCACTACCTTTCTATAAGGAAAAGCTGTGAAGGCACCTAGATAATCATTTACCCGAGGCTTACCGTGATGGTCTAATTTTGAGGACCTATTGTTTATTCCTGTCACCAAGGCGATAAGAGCCGAAGAGGCTAGGGTATTTAAGAGAGTTCGCTCCACCCTCCCTCTGGGGAATCTTCAATAAGAAATCCAATTGACAGTCATTCATGTATCATCACTCGTTGGCACGTACCTTATGGTATAAAAAAGGTACGCTCACTTGGTCGTCCGAACCCTTGAGTGGTGAGACCTAGTTGTGGGCAACCCTTCACCGGCGGGAGCCTTTATCCATACTCCTATAAACCCGCATATGAACCATAGTCATATATCCTATAGAAGTTGCCCATTTATTCTTTTGATAACCACATGCATATTATATCTCATACATCGCACGCATCTCATGCATACACGCATCATATTAACCCCGTGTATTAAAAGCCATCATAGATATCCGTTGGGTTAGGAAAAAATAAGAATTTTCAAGAAGAGTTTAGCAAACATGGATATTGGGGAAAAGGAAACCAAGGAACAGAAAACTTTACGGCAATGATAGAAAGACCATTGTGCAAAAAAAAAAAAAATTTGTGTGTTCTTAGTCCCTAATAATTAGGCATAAGTCCGATGATGAAATTGATTGCTTTAGGGTGAAATCTTAGAAATGATAAACTCTTGATGTGCTTTTATCTGATACTTTGAGAGATTGATCTATGTTAGACTCGTAAGCACTTCACTATAGGTTCTTAGCGGTGAAAACCTGAGTAGTTGGCAAGGTGACTAGTTGAAGAAATTGTAGGTCGGTGAATGACCGTTTTCTTAGATGTCTATCTTGATTTGCTTATGTTATGATGTGTGGTATGGTTGAAAATAAAATAAAAGTCTCTAAATAAAAGAATTAAACCACCTATAACCGATAAGCGTGAAGCTACCCATGGGCGAGTATTAGGACCACCATAAGGAGAAATGCTACCTTAAAGGGTGGGTGTGTTGAAAAAAAAAAAAAAAAAGAGAAAAAGAAAAGAAAAGAAGTTCAAAATGAAAAGAAAAAAGAGACAGACAAAAGAGAAAGAAAACCATACCACATTTAGCACAGAAAATCAACTGCAGGCATAATTGAGACATCTAGGTTGGTTTGACCCATCGATCCCAATTTTTTGACGAAATCATTGAGTTGGCTTACCTGGGAATGAATCTGCAAAGAAACCTTTGCACACACACACTTTGAGTCTGGCTTAGATCATTTATTCAAATGCTTGGATTTGAGTTGCATTGAATGTTTTGAATGTTCTCTGGTTTCAATACTGGGCATTCTTTGAGGGCAATAATATGTGTAACTATTAGGACTATTTCGTAGCATGTGATATAATATGATGATATAGAATGCCATATCATGTGGTCCACCTTGACCTAATGCAAGCAGTGGAGAGCAGAAAGCTAAATCAAGACTGGGGGCGACCAGTCTACCACCTCGCAAATAAGGGACACAACGAGAACTTGAGCAAATGAGACTAAAGAGGATTGACCAATCACCATAAAAGAACTGGCAGAAGGAAACAGAAAACATGCCCAGGGGGCGACCGAAGACATTTATAGACGAAAGCACCGAGGAGCACAAAGAAGGCCTAACCCATCGGAATAGGAAATGCATCCATGCATACATGCATACACGTCACATACACGCAATTTTTGTTTTGTTTTTGTTCGCATGTTTTGAAGAAAAGGAAAAAGCGGCAAAGACAATCAGTTTCGGGAACAAAGCCCACACTCAGCACAAAACGGGAACAAAGCCCAGGGAACAAAGCCTACATTCAGTATAGTTCGGGAATAAAGCCCATATTCACTACAGTCAGGGAACAAAGCCCACAATCAACACAAGTTCGGGAACAAAGCCCAATCACAATCGATAGTTCAGGAACAAAGCCCACACTTGACACAGCTCGGGAATAAAGCCCACATTCAGTACAGCCAGGGAACAAAGCCCACTATCAACACAAGTTCGGGAATAAAGCCCATGGAACAAAGTCCAATCACAATCGACAGTTCGGGAACAAAGCCCACACTTGACACAGCTCGAGAATAAAGCCCATATTCAGTACATCCAGGGAATAAAACCTACTATCAACACAAGTTCGGGAACAAAGCCCACAATCAGCACAGTTCGGGAATAAAGCCCACTCTCTACACAGTTCAGGAACAAAGCCCACATTCAGTACAGCTCGGGAATAAAGCCCACTCTTAACACAGTTCGGGAACAAAGACCACTTTCTACATAATTCGAGAACAAAGCCCACAGTCAGCTCAATTCATGAACAAAGCCCACATTCAGTACAACTCGGGAACAAAGCCCACAGTCAACACAGTTCGGGAATAAAGCCCAGGGAACAAAGCCCACTCTCTACACAGTTCAAGAACAAAGCCCAGGGAATAAAGCCCACATTCAGCACAGTTCGGGAACAAAACCCACCATCAATTCAGTTTGGGAATAAAGCCCACTCTCAGCACAGATCGGGAACAAAGCCCACAATCAGTTCGGGAATAAAGCCCACTCTTAACACAGCTCGGGAACAAAGCCCACTCTCTACACAGTTCGGGAATAAAGTCCACATTCAACTCAATTTGGGAACAAGACCCACAATCGGGGTCAAGACCCGCAATTAAATTTGGGAACAAGACCCGCAGTTCAATTTGGGAACAAGACCCACAATCGGGAACAAGACCCGTAATTCAATTTGGGAACAAGACCCACAATCGGGAACAAGACCCACGGGAACAAGACCAACAATTCAGGGAACAAGACCCTCAACTCAAATCGCGAACAAGACCCACAATCGGGAACAAGACCCTCAACTCAAATCGGGAACAAGACCCACGGGAACAAGACCCTTAACTCAAATCGGGAACAAAACCAATGGGAACAAGACCCACAATTCATGGAACAAGACCCTCAACTCAAACCGGGAACAAGACCCACGGGAACAATACCCATAATTCAGGGAACAAGACCCTCAACTCAAATCGGGAACAAGACCCTAAACTCAAATCGGGAACAAGACCCACAATTTAGGGAACAAGACCCTCAACTCAAATCGGGAACAATACCCACAGGAACAAGACCCACAATTCAGGGAACAAGACCCTCAACTCGAATCGGGAACAAGACCCACAATTCAGGGAACAAGACCTTCAACTCAAATCGGGAACAAGACTCTTATCTTAACTCAGTAATGGTTCGGGAATAGACCACCTCACAGTAACGGTTCGGGAATTGACCACCTCACATCAGCTCAGTTCGGTAGTGATTCCTAGAGATCGCAGCATCTTGCAGGGATGAACCTTGGGGTCGAAGTACCTCGCCAACATATCAACTCAGTTCGAAGCAGCGGCAAGTCAGGCAGCAGCTGGCGAGCCAGCTAAGTAAAAATGCATTGCATAACTTTGATAGGATTGTCACTGTCACACACTGCAAAAGTCCCATCAATGTGGGGGCGACTGTAGGCACTGCATTTTTGCATATAAGTCCCGATGATGAGTCTCACATGGAGACACTACCTCCTTAAGTTATGGAAGTCGCGGGAAACGGACGTCGGAAGGGAAAAGTCAGAAATTGACACCTTGTTGGATTTAATTCGCTTGCCTAGCTTTGGGTTTGCTCGCTGAACCTCTGTTTTAACTGTTAGCCTTGGCCCAAAACCCCCCACAAGCCACACACCAAGCCACACATCCAAAGCCCATTTCGCCCAAGCCTAATCCAAAAATAATTAAAACATTTAAAACACATGTCACAAATTAAATTAAATCAAATCAAATCCAATTAAATCACCTTCCTAATTTAAATAAATCACATGCCTAAAATAAATAAATCAAATCAAATCACCTTCCTAAATTAAACAAATCCATTTCCTAAATCAAATCAAATCACCTTCCTAAACTAAAGAAATCTTTTTCTTATGACACACTAATTAGAAGATATTCCCCCATAATTACACAATCTCATTTCCCTTCTCATACAAGGTAAACCCCAACCATCTCCTATAAAAATAAGCATAAACCAACCATTGACACCCCTAGTTCATTCTTCATAAACCCTCCAAAACAGCCTTCACATAAACACACATTGACCGAATAAATCAAAAAATAAACCTTCAACGCATAACAACCCTCGACAGCCCCACTCACGCCATTACCCTCCACAGCATCCCTCTCTCTCACCATCCACTCACGTTAAAGCCCCCTTCACCATACACTCACGCTAAAGCCTCCTTCAACAGACCACTCAATTCATGCCTTTATCTCCCTTCACAAACCGCCTCATCTTCACGCCAAAACAGCAACTTAAACTGCCCCTACTTCACAACTAAACTAGCAACAAATCTGCCCCTACTTCACACCATATTCACCTCATGAAACAACCCTCATTCACGTCCCCAAGCGCATGAACAATCCACTCTTTACCAAAAATCCTACCCCTGAATCAGCCCTAAAACAGCCCCTGAAACAGCCCCTGACCACTGAAACACCCCCTGAAAACAGCCCCTGAAACCAGCCCTGACCACCGAAAATTCCCCTGAGACACAGCCCCTAACCACCAAAATAGCCCCTGCAAAACACCCCTGACCACCGAAAATAGCCCCTGAAACACAGCCCTGACCACCGAAAATATTCCTTGTAACACAGCCACTGACCACCAAAAATAGCCCCTGAAATAGAGCCCCTGACCACCAAAAACAGCCCCTAAAATCACGCCTCTAACCACCAAAAATAGCCCCTGAAACACAGCCCATGACCAGCGAAAATAGCAGTAAAACAGAGTAAAAACAGTAGCCTAAACAGCGAAACAGCGAAACGCGAAGGAAAATGTTGAACTAGTGAACCGGAGGAGTTGCGGAGCAATCAACCCTTCCGACAACCGCGTAACGCACTTCCGAGAGACGATTTAAGAGGGTAGACCTGAGGGCACCCTTTTTATTTATTATCCTTTATTTTCATTTATTTTAGAAATTTATTTCAGATGAGTATTGTGGATTGGTGCATGATGTGATTTCCGGATGAACGGAATATGTGTTCTCTCTTGTGGATATCGGATGGAACCCGGACGTAATTCCGTAGTCGAATTCGAATGGACGGTATTGCGGTTTGCACTCGGGATACAATGCCACGTACCACTTGAGAGATTCACATGTTTTCGTTTCATCCAATCTTATGTTTGAGCATGATTTAGTCGTTAGTATGTTATTTATTTTTAAGCATGATTTAGTCGTTAGTATGTTATTTATTTTTAAGCATGATTTAGTCATTAGTACTTTATTTCTTTAAGCATGATTTAGTTATTTACTTTCGCATTAGGAATTTATTTACGTTTATGCTTAAGTCGTTATTTTTTTTTTCGTGTCTGATAATTTTAATATGCTCATGAGATTATGTGTGTTTATCTGTTTGAAGTTACGATGACTTACTTTAAAAGCATGCAAACTTAGAGATATGATTTATTCTCATGAATGCGAACTAGATGTAGGTTATTCTTGAATATATATGTTGCGTAGATTCGGTTAATTATTGCACAAATCATTTCATTACAAGTGGCATAAGTAAGGGACCATTCCGAACCCAACGGTTTGAGGTATTCCCTTGCAAGGGTGAGTGCGGCCTTAATCATTTTTCCCGGTTCACACCGAGAGGTGACTCCATTTTTAGTTCTCAGTTTGGTCCCCCGTGGTCTATTGTACTCTCAACCGGGCCGTGAGCCCGGGACAGTGTCGCCGATTTCTGTTGTCTACAGATACCTTTGTCAAAAGAGAAATTGATTAGAATGTCTAGTCAATATGTTGCATCATATGATGATGGCATAATGAATACTATATTATGTGCGATTAAAGATATTAATTTAATCGTAATAGTTACGAGTTATTTTGATATGCTGCAGACCATATGATGGATCATGAAACATGTTCTTTGAGATATAAGAATGAGTTTCTTATTCATGGAGAATTTAGTCTGCAACCATAAGGTCAGATTAGTTTTGATCCTAATTATGACATTAGATGGTCTATATCATATAAAGTCAGAAAAGATGCAGTGGGAGTGTCACCGTTTATTCTACTAAACTAGTGGAATCAGTTACAACTTATGAAGTATTGACTTATGAAGTTGCATAGTGACCCTATAGATTAGAAGTTTCCATATTAGTGTAGTGCTTGCGGTTGTCTCATAGTATTTGGATTTGATCTCTAATATATAGACAACTCAGTAACAATAGCATAATACTGATAAAGCATCAGAGTCATATTGATGTGGAATTTGGATTCTACAAAATATGAATGATGCTGGCTAAGAAAATGATTGAGTTTGTTTTGACAGAATCAATTTGTTAAAGCAGGCTTACTTGTTGTTGCCTACCTCTTGAGTACTAGGTAAGATCTTGAGGGCCATGAGTATGGGATATACATTGAGATGTATATATGATACTGTGGATTGGCACTAGAGCAAGTGGGAGAAATTATTAGGTTTGGTGCTCAGAGTGCCAATCCGGATCGTATTTATGTTCGATTCATAAATACGAGCAATTCTATTTTCCATAATAATTACTAATTTATTGGTAGCACCATTATCTTTTATACACTTATTCGATCTAATTATGATTACATATCTGATTATGATTAGATCGAAACTAAATCTGGCTTAGTGAGAAATGTATATTAGACAAAGACCCTAGGATTTACAACGTAGCGCGCAGTTACAACATAATTTTAATTGGCATTGGGATACGTCACTATAAGATGTATATCCTTAAATAAGTTTTCTAGTCAAGATTTACTAACACGGGTCGGTTAGTAAAATTCGATGAGACCAGTACATGTCGTATATCGTGACTTGGTTCGATGGTTTATCCCAATGAACCATGAGTCTCGGGAGACTCGTATAGACATTTAGGTGTTTATTTGATAAACACTGAATGACTCACTGAAGATTCCTAATAGATGGTACACTAAAGTCAATAGGAACCTTCTCGAGTTGAGCGAGCATAGTGGTCCTTTGACTTGAGATACCACAGTGGCATATATGAGTTATCCTCCACACTTGGATGGCAGTCACGTCACCGATCTATTCATGATCAGACCTCCGCCTGTTCGTTGGGTGTGGACTGATGCTCATGTTATCCAGTGTGTATCAAGAGAGGATCTGTCAGTCCTGTGTACATGGCATAGGCATCCTACATGTGTTTACGATCTAGTAAATCTGTGGCCGTGGTATAACTTCAAAAATCAGTTCCGAGTGTTATTTAGAGATCATAAATTGAAAGTCGACTATATTATACCGAACGGATTTGACGTTCTCATCTATATCACAAGTATAATATGGATAGCCTGTGACGGAGGTATTATATGTATGCAAAGACCTCGGCTTGCATAGTTTAGCGAGATTATCGGTGGTCGTCATAATTCATGAGTGGGTGGATTATGGACATGAATTGGATTTCATGACGGATAAACCTAACTTAGAGAGTCCCACAATATGAAGTGTACTCGTTGAGCACTTGGGCAACGCGATATGAATAAAACGGATTATTCATAATACTTCATCTGATTAAGTAAGTTAATTCAAATTGTTTAATCGGTTAAACGAATACACATGCATAGAGGCATTTTTGGTCCATCGTAATTATTGTGTATTTGTATTTGATACATAATACGATTAGATACACGTTAATTATTCTTCAAATGAGATTTTGACACAAGCCATAAATATATGTATTTGTTATTTATTGTAAAATAAAAATACATATACAATAATAATTATGTTAATTGATTATTTGGATATTTAATTGTTAAATATTTAAATAATTAATTAATTAAACTTTTTCCCATAATGTTATGAAATTTGTTTATTATTATTGGAACATATGGCATGATTTAATTATACTTTATGTGTGCTAATTTGATTGGTTATCATAAAGTTAATTATAATTTAATTTGATTAAATTTTCCAAATGACCAAAATAGCCTTAAAGGTCGGCAATCACTAATTTTTAAGATAAAAAATTTTCTTTTCTTTCTAACCCATCGCCATTGCGAGAGCTCCAAGGAAATAGTTCCAAATTTTTCTTTGATGATCCAAGGAAGAAAGTAAGGAGAAAATAAGAAAAAACTTAGGAAAAAAGGAGAATTAAAGGTAATCTTTATGTTCTTGAGCTTAGAAATTTGTTTCTTGTTCTTGTGTTCCTAGAAAAATTCTAGGGTTTCTTTACTTGTTGAAAATGGGCTTTTGGATTTGTGGATGAATTGGAAGGCCATGAAGCATGTGTGAAGTGCATTGGATGGAATTAGTGTAATTTTTGTCCAATTTAATCATTAGATGATATGTTGTCATTATAGAGTGTTATGACCACTCTTGTATGCCTAGAATTGTTCTTGGGTGGTTCATGTGTGGTGACTTTGATCGGTGTTTTGATTAATTGATTTAATCTTGAAAATTGGATTTAAAGCATGAAATTTGGTAATTTCGGTTTCTGGATCAATTCTGGAAAACTATAAATTTTATGATGAATTTGATGTCATATGAATGTATTGAATATGTTTTGGGAGTTGAACAATTGCCGGAAAGTGTTTCGGAGTTGAAATAAGCGAAAACGACAAAAAACGGCGTTACCGGATGACTTTTGAGCCAACCGGGTGATGGCTGTCCAAACAGTGAATTTTTCATTGTTCGGGCAGCCCATGAACTGCCCTAACACTATTGGGGCTGACCTGGGCAGTCTCCATAAGTTTCGGGTGGTCGGTTCGGTCAAAAAGAGTTTTTGCGTCATTTTGCGGAAAAACATTTTTAGTAAAAGTTTTCGCGACGTTTTCCTTTATATTTATGTCGCTATTTGATATCGAATAAATAGGTTTAGGTGAAAAATGAATAAATTATTCATATTAGATATTGAATAATTTATTCGGTAATTTAAAAGTTTTAAAATTACGATTTCGCCAGAACCGCGCTTCCGTTGCGCCCTTCGCCCGAAACCCCAACACTTAGAGAGTCCCATATTGTACTCATGGAGCACTTGGAGCGTGATTTGGTGGTGTATGGTTCAGGATCTGACCTTGAGGTCCTGAGTTCGAATCCAGGGAGTGCGTTTCTTATAAGAGACTAAGAATCCTGAGGGTTTTGTCTGCTCCGCTTAAACCGAAATGGGTGGTTTGGCGGTTGGATTTTCAATGATTAAAAAAAATGTCTGTTAATCTGGGTTACTAATTGAATATATAATTCTACTGAATTTTGTTGAGTACCTGTGGTGGCTATTTTATTACTTTTCTGGTAAATATTTGCAATATCTTCTTTAGATACTTAAATTTTGTGCTACACCTTGCTCCTTAGCTCCAGAAGAATACTAGACATTTCACATTTTATTGTTGTCAGTACTCGGTATTAGGAAAAGACAAGAAAAATGAAGACAGAAGAAAATTTGTGTTTAGTTATGATAGTTGTGAGTTAATTAGAACTCTTACGTTTTTCCTATTTACTCTTCAAATCTTCTAGTGGAATCATGTGTCTGAATCTTTTTCCTTTTTTGGAAGGGTGGTGTAGGGTTTAGGATCTCACCTTGAGGTCATGTGTTCGAATCCAGAGAGTGCGTTTCTTGTAAGATTCTGGGACAGTCGGGGATTTTACATGCTCCGCTTAAGTCCAGAAGCGGTGGTTTAACATCGGAATTTTTAACGATTCCAAAAAAAATATACATACTTTGGGGCGTATTAACATTTCAGTTATCGTGGCTTCTTTATTTTATTTTATTTTATAGAATAACACGCTGCTATCTAACTGTCATATTTTCTCACGGATGTATATATAATGGTATTTGATGACCAAATTTACTTGTACATATAATTTTGGACAAGCAATGTTACTACAAAGAATGATACAATAAACTGTCTAGAGTTATTTTATTTCAAGAAATTTCGAATTTTTTTAATAAGTCACCTTGAAGTTCAGTCCTAAATCCGAAATCAAAGAAAATAACAAATAATAGATTTGTTCTCGAAGTCTTAACTGTAAGAAGTTTGTATAGCCAATAGAGGGAATAGAGAGTAGTCTCATATTGGAGGAGGAAATGGAAAATAAGAGTTTATAAGGATCAATAAACACTCGTATTAAATTAGAAAATCAAGGCTTGGGTTGGGCTTATATGTGTGGGTTGAGTTATTCGTGTCATTAGGATTAATAAATATATTTAATATATTTAATAATTAAAATATGGGCATTGGGCCTGGAGCTCTTGGGCTATTGTGATACATTAAATGCCTTATTTTAATAAAATATTTTTTATTATTTTTTTATATTTTTCAGTTAATTCATAAGGTATGTGTCTGATCAACACATATCTTCAAAATTAACTGAAAATCTGAAAATATTGGGCAATAACTACTTTCTTTTATTCTATAAAATGGAATAAGAGGAATATAGGAAATACAAGTGAAAAATATAGAATTTTCCATATACCATCAGCTCTGATCTTGAAAGAAAACACTTAGTAAATTTGTCAGGGATCGAAACTTCGGTGCAGGAATTTTGATTTTAGTTGTTGAATCCTGGTGGCAGACGTCCAACGTGTTGGGGTGGGTTCTCAGAGCGCCAATTCCCGTTTGTATTTCCTTGAAAATACTTATGTAAAACGTTTTATTATGAATAATACAAGCAGTTTCTATAATATAATATATATTTTAATATGGTAAAGACGTAATAGACCTTAGGATGACTAGTCATGATACAGTTGTAAAAGCGTCGCAACTGACATTGAGTTGTATCATGACGTTGTCATTCTCAGACAGTTCCTGGTCAAGGTTTACACAACTTGGTCAGTAAAGTAAACCCGTTGAGACCGGTACATGTCGTATACTGGAATACATGATTCCAATGATTTTTCAATGAACCATGACTCTTGGAGACTCGTATAGACGTGTAGGTGTTTATAGCGGATAAACACTGAACGACTCACCAAAGATTCTTAATGGATGGTAAAATAACGTCAATAAGAATCTTCTCGGGTTGAGTAGCATTTGTGATTCTTCGACTTGAGATACCACTGTGGGCACATGAGACATCTTCCACACTTAGATGGCAGTCACATCACCAATCTATTTAGATCATACCTCCGCCTGTTCGTTGGGTGTGGATAGATCCTCAGGGTGTCCTGTGTGTGTCGAGATAGGATCCGTCAATTCTGTGTACAAAGCATAGGTAGTCCATATATGATTAGCAATCAGATAAAAACCACGGGCCCGTGTTACATTTTGGAAATCAGTTCTAAGTGTTCTCTTTTTGAGATGGCTAATAGAGACGTCGACGGTATAGTCCCTATAGAGATTTGACGTTTACATCTATATCTCTGGGATATATCAGGATACTTGTGACGGAGGAATTATACATATGCCATGACCTCGACCTGTATGATTCAGTGAGTTTATCTGTGGTCATCATAATTTACGGGTGGGTAATTATGGACACGAATTGGATTTCGTGACGGATGCCTGAATCTAGAGAGTCTCACTAATGAAATATACTCGTAGAGAACTAGAGCAACATTTATATAATATTTATTATTTATAAGTCGTTTAAAGGTTAAACGCAAAAGTACATGTGAATGAACCCAATAGTCATTTCCAAATTTTGTGTATTTGCATTTAATGTTAGATTTTATCAAATACACATTAATTAATTATCAAATTGAGATATTTGACTAATATCATAATATATATGTATTTGATATTTAATGTAAATATAATACATATATTTATATATTTGTATTTAAATAATTATTTAATTATTTAATTGTTAAATAATTAAATTAATTAAAAATATAAATATCCTAAGTTATGATATTTATTTTAATGACTATGTTGCAATTGTTGACTTGGTTGAATTATTCATTAAAGTGTAATGATCATTTCATCAAGTTGACAAGTTGTTATTAAATGAAACAATTGAAAATATCTTGATATTTTCTTTATGCCAAAATTCGGCCAAGGCCATTAGGGTTGGTATAAATTATTTTGTTTCATTTTAGGGTTTCATAAGTTTCAAATACACAAAATAAACATAAAAGAAGTTGAGAGGGAAGCTTGGAGACTTAAAGAAAAAAGCTTGAAAATCTTTGGTTTTTGGAAGTATTTCTTCAAAGCCTTCAACATGGAAATTGTTTCTAACATACTTGGAATCATTTTGTGTTGTTTGATGTTCTCTCTTTTCGTATAGTTTGTGTTTATTTGTTTGAGAACTTGGATGAAAGATTGATGCATGTAAGTAAGCTTAAAATTGTTTTAAAAGCTTACTTTTGATTCTTTAAAAATCCAAGTTGCCATTCTAGAGTAAGTAAGCCACTCCTTGGTGACCTAGAATTTTTCTAGAGTTATTTCAAAGTGGTGAGGCGTGTTTGGTGAAGTATTGAATGGATTAAAGTGTTGGATTTTAAAGATTTGGTGAAATTGGATAATTTGGTTAAATTGAAAAATTAGGGTTCATAACCCTCTCCAAATTTGGGGATTTTCATATATGTGATGTATTATGGAGTGTATATGATGCATGTATGTTTTTGGGTTGATTGGATTTGATCTTGGCATGTTTTGAACAAAAAGGGACCAAATGTAATAAACTGAAAATGTAGGGTGCTCTCGGCAATTAGCAAAAAATTTGGGGATTTGTTGAAAATATGATTTTGATGTATTGGATATGTTGAAAATTATTTTAGAAGTGATTTAGAATCATCCAAAATTGTATTTGACAATTTTTTGACTAAAATGATCAATTTACAAAGTTATGGGGCAATTCGGTAATTAACAAGAAATTTGATCTCTTGTGTAATTTTTTCAGAATTTAATAATTTGATAATTAAATAAATAAGTTTATTTCATTGATCCGAGAAAAATTTTGAAATTGTAAAATTTTGATTTTCCACTATTCCGCTGCGTTACCGGATTTTCGCTATAAAACCCCTTCAAAATGGTATCAGAACGAGTCTGATTCTGGACACCCTAATATGATTATGCCTTTTAAATTCAATGTTTAATTTATTCTTTACTTGTTACATGCTTGTATTTATTTAATTTGATTAAATAAATTAAAAGAATCTTTTGCGGAAAGTCCCTAATTAATAAGGTTTAATGTTAATTATGTATTTGATGCATATTACATGGTCCGTCGTGTCAATACGGTTTATGAATATTTTTCCGTGACTACATTCGAGACCATGCCTCTGCTGTGGGGGTATAGCCAATAGAGATTTATTTATGCCGGATGTATATTAGATACTAGATAAATTCAAGCGAAAGCGGAATCCTGAACGTGCCCAAGCTGTCAGGGTTACGCAAGTAGCTTTAGTTTATCATTGACGAGTTTAACCTTGGTACGTCTCCTTGTGAACGTGCCCAAGCTGTCACAACGAGAAACGACGAGGACCGGAAACCCAGGAGTCACTATTGAGTGATTGATAAATGAGTTGTCTACCTGATGAATATACGTAGGTGAGACCGTGCCTCTGCTGTGAGCTGAAATATATTCATGGGATCCTCCTTTCACTATTTGTATTTAATTTAATTATTAAATCTTTGTATTCTGTTTGGGGATTACAGTATTGCATGATTTAGTGGGAGGGGCATTTTTAGATTAAAAATCCATGATCTAGTTAATGGTTTTGATATTATATGAAACTGCTTTATAATCTGCTAACCGTTTATCGTAATCTATATGATAGATTTGCTATGGCGGTACCATCCACTAATCAATTTGCGCGTATGTTGGCGAACAAACTTAAAGGCGCTGAGAACTTCGCTGATTGGGACTTGGATTTGAGGATTGTCCTCGATTCCGAGAAGTTGGGATATATTCTCGAGGGTCCACTGCCCCTTGCTGTGGCAGAAGACGCAACATTGGAGGAACTCCAAGTTTTCCAAGCTTGGAATGATGATGATTTAAAAGTTAAATCATACATCCTAAGTTCGCTGTCTCCGGGACTCAATTAACTATATTATGGCATGTCAGATACGTATAGTATGATGTCGCGATTACGAGAATCGTTTGAGAACCAAGAACAAGTTTTTGTTCATAAGGTCGCAATGGAACTGTTCCATGTACGATTAGATGAGGGGCAAGCTGTGAGCTCACATGTTCTTCATATGATCAATTTGATCGATCAACTGAGGCAATATAATCTCCCTCTGAATGACATTCTCGGTAGGAGTGTCATTCTTGGTTCACTCTCAGATTCATATCACCAATTCTTGATGTACTTAAACATGAATGGGATTATCTCTACCTACCATGAGATGCATAGGATGCTGCTCAGGGTGGAAGAGGACCTCAAGAAGGGAGTACCGACTCGCCCTCCGAGACCTACTTCACTTCTACTTCTTCCCAGACTTGGTCAAAGGGAAAGAAGAAGAAAGGGAAGAAGATAAGGGTTTCGGTCCTCAACCACAGGTAAAGATAGCAAAGCCCATAGGGCTTCTGAAGACAAGTGTCATCACTGCAGCAAAGTCGGGCACTGGAAAAGGAACTGTCCTGACTACATTGCCCAGCTGAGGAGGGAGAGAGCATATACATCAGGTACATTTATTTTTCCATTATTGATATATCTTTGGCTTGTGAAGCCGTTACATCCAGCTGGATTTTAGATTCTGTTTGTCCTGTTCACATTTGCAATTCGTTGCAGGTGCTGAAGAAAGTAGGAAACTAAGCCTGGAGAGATGCAGTTGCGATTCGGGAGTGGACTCTCTGGATGCAGTTGCAGTGGGAGTATGCGAGATCCATTTGCCGAATGGGACACTTTTGTTATATGACTGCCATTTTGTACCAGGATGTGTAGCTAATATTATATCTCTTTTTGTATTGGATACAGAAGGTTATCGTATTAATATTAAGAACTGTTCTTTGTATTTATATGATAAACGTAATATTCAGATCCTTTGTTGTCCAAAGCATGGTCATTATACATTGCAAACTTCTAAAGATATTTTAAATACTGGAGTTAATAAACGTAGTTTACCTGTTGTTAATAATACTGAACTTTGGCATATGCGGCTAGGTCATATAGCGTTAAAACCTTACCCAATTGGTTAGGAATGGTTTGATACCAGATCTCACCATTGAATCCTATCCAACTTGTGAATCGTGTATTCAGGGTAAGATGACCAAAGCCCCATTTTCAGGTGTTGGACACCGTGCCACTAACTTACTGGAACTCGTACATTCTGATGTATGTGGTCCACTAAGTCAGACTGCTCACAGTGGTTATTCGTACTTCGTTACCTTTACCGATGATCTGTCACGGTACGGTTATGTCTATTTGATGCGACATAAATCGAAACCTTTGAAAAGTTCAAAGAGTTCCGAAATGAAGTAGAAAAACAACTGGTCAATATATTAAATGCCTTCGATCTGATCGAGGCGGAGAATATATGAGTGGTGAGTTCATGGTTATATGAAGGAGAATGAGATTCTCGCTCAATATACTCCTCCAGGTACTCCACAACACAATGGAGTGTCTGAGAGGAGAAATCGGACTTTATTGGATATGGTCCGATCGATGTTGAGTTTCACAGATTTGCCCTATTACTTATGGGGCTACTCTCTTTTAACATATGCACATCTTTTGAATAAGATTCCTTCAAAAGCTGTTCCTACGACTCCGTATGAGATATGGACCGGTAGGAGACCAAATCTTAGTTATATTAAGGTTTGGGGTTGTCCTGCCTATGTCAGGTGACTCAGCAATAAGCTTTCGCCTCGAGGGCAAAAGTTTAGGTTTGTTGGATATCCTTCGGAAACGAGGGGATATCTGTTCTATGATACCGAGCATCGAAATGTGTTCGTAGCTCGCTTCGCAAGATTTCTAGAAGTAGAATTCTTGTCAGAAGGTGGTAATCATAGACAGGTTGAACTTGATGAAGTCCAACCTGAAAACAACGAACCAACGGAGGAACCTGAAGTTCAAGTAGATGAATGACCTTCAACACACACACTCCGTAGGTCACAAAGGGTATCAAGACCTCCTGAACGCTTGTATTTGATACAAGAAAAGAGTCTTGATGTTCTCTTAGTTGAAGAGACTGATCCTTTTACCTATAGAGAATCGATGTTGGACATCGACTCCGTGAAATGGCAAAGTGCCATGAAATCCGAGTTGGACTCAATGCATGAGAATCAAGTTTGGGACTTGGTTTCGCTTCCCGAAGGAATTGTTCCTATCGGTTGTAAATGGGTTTACAAAAGGAAGCGCGGGCCTGACGGTAAGGTTGAAACTTACAAGGCCCGACTGGTAGCAAAAGGTTACACGCAGCGACCTGGCGTCGACTACGATGAAACTTTTTCACCAGTAGCAATGCTTAAGTCTATTCGGATTTTGCTTTCTATAGCTGCGTATCATGACTACGAGATTTGGCAAATGGATGTCAAAACGGCTTTTCTAAATGGATTTCTTGATGAAGAAATCTATATGGAACAGCCGGAAGGTTTTGCGTCCAGCGAAAACTCGGGTATGGTGTGTAAGCTTAAGAAGTCCATTTATGGACTTAAACAAGCTTCACGAAGTTGGAATCTTCGATTCGACGAGATTATTAGATCGTCTGGTTTTCTCAAGAATTCGGAAGAATCATGTGTGTATCAGAAGGCCAGTGGGAGCATGGTCGTATTTTTAGTCCTCTATGTTGATGACATCCTAATCATTGGGAATGATATAGGAATGTTACAAAGCGTCAAAGCGTATCTCTGTAAGAATTTCTCCATGAAGGACCTGGGAGAAGCTTCATATGTTTTAGGGATAAAACTCTATAGAGATAGACAAAGGAAGCTGATTGGGTTATCCCAATCAACGTACATAGATAAGATCTTGGAACGGTATAATTTTGGTAACTGTAAGACATCAAACATACCGTTCAGACATGGGATTCATCTTTCTAAGAAGATGAGTCCACAAACAGAAGATGAGAAGGTTAGAATGTCTAACCAACCTTATGCTTCGTGTTTGGGTAGCATAATGTATGCCATGTTATGTACTAGGCCTGATATCAGTTTCGCTGTTAGCGTAACTAGTAGATATCAGTCAAACCCAGGTAATGACCATTGGATGGCCATTAAACATATCCTGAAGTATCTTAAAGGTACTAAGGATAAGTTGATAATTTATGGAGGAAGTGAACTGCAAGTTAACGGGTATACGGATTCCGACTTCCAATCGGATCCCGATGATAGAAAGTCTACATCTGGATTCGTCTTTACCCTTAACGGAGGTGCAGTTTGCTGGAAGAGTTCCAAACATGGGTCAACAGCAGATTCCACCACAGAGGCGGAATACATTGCAGCTTCTGAAGCTGCAAAGGAAGCTGTTTGGATTAGGAACTTTATCACAGAATTGGGAGTTGTCCCAAGTATCGAGAATGTGATTCCGTTATACTGTGATAATACTGGAGCCATTGCGCAAGCAAAAGAACCGAGGGCGCATCAGAAGTCGAAGCATGTGGAACGCAAGTACCACATCATTCGAGAGATTGTGTCGCGAGGGATATTATCGTGTGCAAGGTACCGAGTGAAGATAATGTAGCAGACCCGCTGACGAAGGCCATACCTCCGAAGTTGTTTGATAAACACGTGGAGTCGATGGGTATTAGATACAATCGATATTGGCACTAGAGCAAGTGGGAGTTTTTGTTGGGGTTGGTGCTCAGAGCGCCAATTCCCGTTTGTATTTCCTTGAAAATACTTATGTAAAACATTTTATTATTAATAATACAAGCAGTTTCTATAATATAATATATCTTTTAATATGGTAAAGACGTAATAGACCTTAGGATGATTAGTCATGATACTGTTGCAAAAGCGTCGCAACTGACATTGAGTTGTATCATGACGTTGTCATTCTCAGACAATTCCTGGTCAAGGTTTACACTACTTGGTCAGTAAAGTAAACCTGTTGAGACCGGTACATGTCGTATACTGGAATATATGATTCCAATGGTTTCTCAATGAACCATGAGTCTTGGAGACTCGTATAGACGTGTAGGTTTTATAGCGGATAAACACTGAACGACTCACCGAAGATTCTTAATGGATGGTACACCAACGTCAATAAGAATCTTTTCGGGTTGAGTAGCATTTGTGATTCTTCGACTTGAGATACCACTGTGGGCATGAGACATCTTCCACACTTAGATGGCAGTCACGTCACCGATCTATTTAGATCAGACCTCCGCATGTTCGTTGGGTGTGGATAGATCCTCAGGGTGTCCTGTGTGTGTCGAGATAGGATCCGTCAGTTCTGTGTACAGAGCATAGGTAGTCCATATATGATTAGCAATCAGATAAAAACCATGGGCCCGTGTTACACAGGAAGTTAGTTCTAATGTTCTCTTTTTTAGATTGCTAATAGAGACGTCGACGGGATAGTCCCTATAGAGATTTGACGTTTACATCTATATCTCTGGGATATATCCGGATACCTGTGACGGAGGAATTATACATATGCCATGACCTCGACCTGTATGATTCAGCGAGTTATCCGTGGTCGTCATAATTTACAGGTGGGTAAATTATGGACACGAAATTGGATTTCGTGACGGATATGTCTGAATCTAGAGAGTCTCACTAATGAAATATACTCGTAAGCACTAGGACACATTTATAAATAATATTGATTATTTATAAGTCGTTTAAAGGTTAAACGCAAAAGTACATGTGAAGGGACCCAATAGTCATTTCCTAATTTTTGTGTATTTGCATTTAATGTTAGATTTTATCAAATACACATTAATTAATTATCAAATTGAGATATTTGACTAATATCATAAATATATATGTATTAATATTTAATGTAAATATAATACATATATTTAATATATTTGTATTTAAATAATTATTTAATTATTTAATTATTAAATAATTAAATTAATTAAAAATATAAATATCCTAAGTTATGATATTTATTTTAATGACTAAGTTGCAATTGTTGACTTGGTCGAATTATTCATTAAAGTGTAATAATCATTTTATCAAGTTGACAAGTTGTTATTAAATGAAACAATTGAAAATATATTGATATTTTCTTTATGCCAAAATTCGGCCAAGGCCATTAGGGTTGGTATAATTATTTTGTTTCATTTAAGGGTTTCATAAGTTTCAAATACACAAAATAAACATAAAAGAAGTTGAGAGGGAAGCTTGGAGACTTAAAGAAAAAAGCTTTAAAATCTTTGGTTTTTGTAAGTATTTCTTCAAAGCCTTCAACATGGAAATTGTTTCTAACATGTTTGGCATCATTTTGTGTTGCTTTGATGTTCTCTCTTTTCTTATAATTTGTGTTTATTTATTTGAGAACTTGGATGAAAGATTGATGCATGTAAGTAAGCTTAAACTTGTTTTAAAAGCTTACTTTTGATTCTTTAAAAATCAAAGTTGCCATTCTAGAGTAAGTAAGCCACTCCTTGGTGACCTAGAATTATTCTAGAGTTATTTCAAAGTGGCGAGGCTTGTTTGGTGAAGTATTGAATGGATTAAAGTGTTGGATTTTAATGATTTGGTGAAATTGAAAAATTAGGGTTTGTTGACGGCAGATTTTGGTCTCAGGGTAATATGGGAATATCACTCCCGAGGAAATCCTCCTTCAATAGTGAATTCGTTTGGTTATGGGGGACCAAAGGCAAATTTAGCAGAAAACAGATAAATATACCAATCAACAAGGAGATTTAACGTGGTTCGGTGGATTTGGATCCGACCTACGTCCACGGACACAAACAGGATGATACTTTTATTACTTAAACACTCTTTTCGGGTCTCTTTTTGTTTTCTACAAGTCAGAGCTTGATGATTCAGATGCCATTACACATATTCTGCCATTCTATTTATAATAGTACAGAAATCAGATTCCTATTTGTATAAGAATTCCTGGTCGAATCAGTGTTCTCCTATTGCAAGGATTCCTAGTCTAATATTGCTTTCACTTTTCTTATTCTTTTTTGGATTCTGACTCATTACTTTTCCTTGTGAAAGTAGGATAACTTGTTTATCTTATCCGCAAGAACAGGGTGTCATCTTCTTGAGCATGTCTCGCCATATAGTCGGTCTTCATGAGGTCGGTCATGATAGTTCTTTGTACTGAGAATGCTGTTGTCGACCTGATAGTGCCCGGTTTATTTGAACAAAAGTGGTCGGTCACCTATCATCAAGTGCTCGGCCTCTTACTGTTTGGCTCTTAGTGGTCGGGTCGGCATTAATGATATTGACTGAGGAGCGAATTACCTTTTTACCCCTGTCGTGCTGCTTTAAATAACATAGTGCCTGAAAACACCATCAATATCTGCCCCCTAGTTCTCGGTTCCAACGAGTATGCAAGTTGGTGCCGGGAACTATATAAAGATGGTGTGCCGATTTATTCTGGTGGAGGTCGACCCGGTTCTAAAGTATCCCGTCCCCCCTTTTCAAGCGCCTTTTCTTGAGACGCGCAACAGTCATGTCTGTTTAAATGCCCATCAAATCATCTTTAGGGTTTTTTTATAGTTTCGACATTTGTCGAACATCCGTCGGGTTCCCGCCAAAAAGGAAGCGAATCGACCGTGTAGAGGCGTCTTCACAGTGCGCTGATCTCAAACGTCTGTTTAATTTTAGCAGATCCCCTTTGCGGTTGACACTTGGCGTTCATCCGGGTCTCTTTATTTTGATCAACGGCCACGAGCGTCCTGATTATAACTATAAGAAGATGAGGCTTCACTGTGTACTCTTTTTGGCAAGTTCTCCTTTCTACCTGTAAACTCTTCCCTGCTCCAACCGTGACTCGTTCAACTCAGTGCTCTTGGAGTTTCTTCCTGCCGTGAGTTTTTCTCTCTCCACTGTGACCTGCAAATTTTCGGGACGAGCAAACCGTGCTGTGCAATCTTCAATTTTTCTGAAAGAACAAGTAAGTCTTCTGAACGACCTCCTCGCCGTTGTGTGTTGTGAATCTGTTGTTATTTTTGAATGTTGCTAGGGAAATATTTATAGCTTGTTGGTTTTTGCTTAGGGCACTTAGAACCCACCTGCCTAGTTGAGACGGCAGCTCTGAGTAGTTTTTAGTTTATAGGCTGATTTTCCGTTTCTTCAAATGTCAGGAATGTCTGACAACAAATCTTCCTCTTTAATACCTGCTGGATCCTCGAATCCCCCTGCTGAGGAGCTTTCCTCGGGTTCGGGGGCACCCAGTGTGGAAGACCTTGATACTACCCCTACCCCTTCCGAAGTTGAGCAAGATACTTATCACCAGAGGGTCCCCCGGAGGGATCCAGAGCCCGGTGATCTTGGTAGCGCGGCTCTGGATATGAATCGGCCTTCCAAGATAACTGAGGATGACCTCGCACTGCTTCGACAACGCTACGATATTCCGATAGATATCGCTCTTGAAGTCCCCGGACCAATGGATCGTGCTAGTCAACCGGATGACGGTTTGGTGGCACTTCTTCCAGCTTTCTTTGAGTGCGGACTCCGGTTGCCAATTCAGCCCTACTTTGCCTGGATTCTGGCCGAGATGGAGATCGCCCCCTATCAACTAAGTCTAAACAGTTGGAGGATTTTGGCCGGGCTGTATGTAGCTTGGCATCGGGCTGGGCTCGGCGAACCTTCTTTTGAAGAGGCGAAGAGGTTGTATCGGTTGAAGGCCAACCCGAAGACTCACCACGGTTGGTACTATCTTTCAGCTTACGACAGCTCGTCAAACGTCGTCCAAAGGCTCCCTGACTCCAATAAGAATTTTAAGGATCTTTGGTTCTGGGCCACTGGAGATTGGGGACGGACCCTGAGGTCGGATGAAGGGGAGATATTGGTCCCGGACATCTTTAGGGAGGAGGTTAGGATACTAACTTTTAGCTCTTCTTCCCTTAGTTTTTTTTTTTTTTGTCTGGATTCTTACCCCTTTTCTTTTACTCCTTCTAGCTTGTTGGAGAGATGCTCCCAAGGTCTCCCATCAGGTCCGGCAGCGGGTTATTCTGGGCTCGGCGATACGCTGCCCTTGGAGGGAGTTGGTAAATGATGCGGCATTCTTTGAATCAGGACTTATACGGGCCGCCCCTCCCAAGGTCTCGGGTCGGATAGGTAGATGTATGTAGATCTGTTTAGCCAGTTCCCTCGTTTACTTATCATGTTTGATGTTTCTTTCTTTCTTTTCTTTTTGTATGCTCAGATCCTGAACCTTTCTCTTGCCTTGCTCTTTGCAGGTATGTCGAAGAGACCGAAGTACCTGATCGGTTGTCTGATGTTTCGAAGAAAACTAGCTCTGGCGGAGCTGGTACTTCTCGGAAACGGCCTGAAACTTCTGAGGCCGGGAAGGTGGTCGAGGAGATGGGGCGTCCGAGCTCTCAAGGTCGGTCTTCGTCTTCCGGGGTGCTTCCAATGGGTGCTACCCGTCCTGATAGCCCTCCGAGGTCTTCCAGGAGGAGGAAACGTCGTTTTGGAGCTGTGGATCCTCAAATGCGGAGGGAATTGGAGGAGGAGGAGGCACCGAGCAGAGAAACTTCAGTTCGGGAGGAGGGTCCTTCTAAAAAGCTGAAGGGTGCTGTGTTCTCGGGGTTAATGACATTGGGAAGAATATCAGGGAGGCTACCTCCCATTTGTACCGGCCTTCAATGAGCTGGCCGGGGCTGTACCTCCTGAGAAGGTTCCGAAGTTCGAGGACCTTTCACCCGAAGATGTGGTCGCCAAGTTGTGCTCCCAGCTGGCTCAGGTTATTTCTTTTTCTTCTTTTCTTCATCCGAGGTGTCTTTGAACTTGGTTTCCAACTAACTTTTTTCTTTTTGGCAGGCAAATTATTTGGCGGCCAAAAAATAAGGACCTGTTCATAAGTCTTTTGTCTGAAGGCGGCCAGGCACAGAGGCTCTAGAACCGGCTCAGTGAAATGGAGGTCGAGCTGGTCCGGAAAGAGGAGGATATAAAGAATCTGGAGCTGGCTGCTGTTGAGGCCCACACCACAAATAAAGCTCTCAGGGCCGCCGCTTCTTTGGAGAGAAAAAATGCTGATGCCGCCAAGAAGGACTTGGAGGCTGCTCGGGCCGACAACAAGATCCTTCAAGTGGAAGTGTGCAGCGTTGAGTCCAAGATGAGGGCCAGGGATGAAGAGCTGGTACGGGCCCGTGATGAGTTGAAGAGGAAGGAAGTTGAGCTGGAGGCTGAAAGAGACGCGATCCGACTTGAAGGGGTCGGGGACTATGCTGAGATCATCCCGATGGTATTGCCCGACCTGGATATGGGGCCTATCCATGCGGCCATTCGCTTTTGCAAAGGGGAGATGTCCGAGGTGGAGTTTCAGAAGTGGCTCCCCCTTTCTTCCGAGGAGGCGATGGATCCCGACCCAATTTCGGTTGCTCCGGTCCCTCATGTTCCCTAAGAAGTCTGCTCTGAGGTTCCTGCTCCTGCCCCTGAAGTAGGGGTTTCCCAGGTTGACGTGGTTGAGAAGCTGCTGTTCCCCTTTCCGAGGCCGAGCCTACCCAACTAACGTATGAACCAGCCGAGGAAGAATGTCTCGCCCTTGTTCGGGTTGATTGAGAAGGGGTAACCCGGACGGGGCCCTGTGTATACTTAGCTTTTTTGTAATAATACTTTAAGATATGTCTTGACATATATATATATATATATATATATATATATATATATATATATATATATCTTTATGTGTTTTTCTTGTCTTTTCTTTTTTTTTTTTTTTGTTCTTTTTGTTTACTGTTATCCGAACATTTGAGACCCCTCCGCGGGGGACGACATGAGCTGGAGGGATGTAATCTGATCCCGAGCTAGGCTCTGGGGGGACGTTACCTCCCCAGTTTGAAGAAGACTGACTCGGTGGGACGTAACCCGACCCCGAGCTGAGATGAACACTTGGCCCTGGGGGAATGTTACGTCCCTAGACCAAAAGGACGGACTCGGTGGGACACGACCCGACCCCGAGCTGAGATGAACGCTTGGCCCTGGGGGAATGTTACTTCCCCAGGCCAAAATGGCGGACTCGGTGGGACACGACCCGACCCCGAGCTGAGATGAACACTTGGCCCTGGGGGAATGTTACGTCCCCAGACCAAAAGGGCGGACTTGGTGGGACACGACCCGACCCCGAGCTGAGATGAACACTTGGCTCTGGGGGAATGTTACTTCCCCAGACCAAAAGGACAGACTCGGTGGGACACGACCCGACCCCGAGTTGAGATGAACACTTGGCCCTGGGGAATGTACGTCCCCAGACCAAAAGGACGGACTCGGTGGGACACGACCCGACCCCGAGCTGAGATGAACACTTGGCCCTGGGGGAATGTTACGTCCCCAGGCCAAAAGGGCGGACTCGGTGGGACACGACCCGACCCCCGAGATGAGATGAACACTTGGCTCTGGGGGAATGTTACGTCCCCAGACCAAAAGGACGGACTCGGTGGGACGTAACCCGACCCCGAGCTGGGAGAAACCTAGTGACCTCGGCGGAACGAATCCAACCCCGAGCCGAATAAAAAAGTGGCCTCGGCGGAACGAATCCAGTCCGAGCCAGGTAATCTTTAGGACTTGCTCAGAAGGGAATTGAATCAACCTTGTGAGGCCCTACCGAATCTGGCACGGGCGTCCCCTTGCCAGACCAGCGAAAAACAAAATCAAAACTTTGAAATATAAGAACAAAAAGGTGGGGGTGACTCAGCACTTGTTCCAAAAGAAAACTTTTTACAAATGTAAACAACAGCACGGATGCCTCAAAACAGCGTCCTGCCTGAGGTCTCCAAAACATAATTCTGAATCTTTCAATTCAGTGTCCCGGCGAACCAGGATTTGGATCAGTAGAGCGTTTGAATGGTGAGGGTACATCCTCTACATGTCGGGTCACTGTGGAGCCTGTGTATTGTATGAGGGCTCCTCCTTACCACGCTGGAGCAGGCACACGCTACAGGGGCACAACGCATCCCCGTGCTGCGCCTCTCTCGGATCCAAGTGATGAATGGATCAAAGAGCGTCCGGGATACTAAGGGCACATTCCTCCTTAGGTCCGGCATCACTGGAGTTAGCAATCGTCACGGGGGCCTCATCACTCCCCGTGCTATGCTTTCCCACGGATCCATTACATCGGGTAAGTGAGGATCAAAGAGTGTTCAACACATTAAGGGCATATTCCTCCTTATGTTCGGTAACACTGGAGTAAGCAATCGCCACGGGGGTATCATCCCTCCCCGTGTGTTATGCTTCTCACGGATCCTATGCATCGAGTATGTCCCTGAGGACCCCGAGCCAAGAGAGATACTTGGTTCTGGGGGAATGTTACGTCCCCAGTCCGAAGGGCTGACTCGGTGGGACGTACCCCGACCCCGAGCTGAGAAAGGCACTTGGACCTGTGGGAATGTTACGTCCCCAGTCCGAAGGGCTGACTCGGTGGGACGTACCCCGACCCTGAGCTGAGAAAGGCACTTGGACCTGGGGGAATGTTACGTCCCCAGTCCGAAGGGCTGACTCGGTGGGACGTACCCCGACCCCGAGCTGAGAAATGCACTTGGACCTGGGGGAATGTTACGTCCCCAGACCAACGAGCACGACTCAGTGGGACGTACCCCGACCCCGAGCCAGACGACCTCGGCGGAATAAGATCCAGCCCCGAGCTGTTTGGAACATTAAGGGCATATTTCTCCTTATGTTTGGATCGTTGCATTGAGTATGTCCCCGGGGTTCTTTGAATATGGTTTTGCAAAGTTTATTTTTTAGAATAGCGGGTAAAAAACAAAAAAAGAAGTTTTTATTTACACTCGGGGACATACTGCCCTTCTTACAACTCTCTGTGGGTCATTTTGAGAGAGGCTCTGTATTCGAATTCCCGTTCCTTTTTTTTTTGCTGCAAACGAAAAGGAGGAAGAGAGAGTTTACTGGAAGTATTTTCTCAGCATCTCGGCGTTCCATGGCTTTTTTAATCTTGTGTCGTCCAGCTGTTCTAGGGTGTATACTCCAGGCCTCACTACTTTTACTACCTTGTAGGGCCCCTCCCATTTGGCGCCTAGCGAGCCTTCCTCTGGCCTTCGGGTATTCAGGGTGACCCTTCTCAGCACTAGGTCGCCCGGGATGAAGATGCGTGTTCGAATTCTTTTATTGTAGAAGCGGGCCATCCTTTGTTGGTAGATTGCTGTTTTTATGGCCGATCTTTCTCTCTTCTCTTCGATTAGGTCGAGGTGGTTTCTGATAAGTCATTCATTCTGCTTACTTTCGTAGTGCTGGACTGTGGGAGGTCACCCCGATTTCTGCCGGGATGACAGCTTCATAACCGTATGCTAAGGAGAACGGAGTTTCTCCTGTGGAGTTTTTATAGGTTGTTCAGTGTGCCCATAGCACTTCTGGTAATTCCTTGACCCATAGACCTTTGCTGGATCAGAGCCGAGCTTTCAGGTTGGCTTTGAGGAAAACTTACCCCTTGGGTGTCCTCATCGGTAAACATTATCGGTACCGACCGGCTTCCCTGGAGCCCTGTGACCTGCTCCGTTTCTAGGACGTCCGGTCCTCGGTTTCTGCTATAGTCTTTCCTTGACCGGTTAGAGTTTCCGGCCAGTGTTCTCCCTCTTGCGATGATATTAATTTGGCGGCCACGTGCTCTTTGTCTGGCCGTCATAACTTCGTGGTCAATGTATTTGTTCAGGTATCCGTTTCGTGCTAGGTCTTCCATCTGTTCCCGCAGATCTTTACACCCGTCCGTTGCATGTCCTCTGGAGTTGTGATGTATACAGTAAGCCTTTTGGTCCCTCTTGTCCGGGGGAAATCTTCTTTGGTCGGGTTCTACCAAGAGGCATTTCCCCTGAATCTCCATGACAATTTGTCACAGTGTTTTCTTTAAGGGAATGTATGCATTTTCCTCGACCACATGGTTTACTTGGGTCGGCGCCCTTCTCTCTTGGTTGTCTCGGTGCAGTGGTTTGAACTCATTGTGTTTTAGGGGCGGCCTTCTGGATTCTCTTTCTACGCGGCGGGGGGCGCCCTCTCTCGTGGTTCTTTCTCTGATGGTGTTCCCTCTTCGGGATATTTTCTCCTCGTTTTCTAACAGAACGAACTTCCGGCCCACCTTCAGGGCGGTTGCGTAGTCCGGGGTGTCTTGGATCCTTAGGTGGGTCCATAGCCTCCCAACTTTCAAGGCTCCCTTCAAGCTTTCCAGGGCCTCGGGGATTCATACCCTCCGACTTCGAGTACCATATTGTGGTATCTTTCAATAAATATTTTCAAAGGTTCATCGTCTCCTTGTTTCATAAGTCTTAGTTCTCCAATTGTCTTTCTGGGGACACAAGCCCCTTTGAAGTGCCGTATGAATGACTTTCTGAGTTGAGTGAAGCTGCTGATGCTTCTTGGGGCTAGGCTTCTATACCATAGGATGGCCGGTCCGGCTAGATTTAAGGGGAACACTTTGCAAATGGCGTCCCCCGTTACCCCTTGTACCTCCATTAGTATGACGAAACCTTCAACGTGGGTTTTGGGATCGGTATGGCCTTTGTATGGCGCCATGGTTGGCATGCTGAATCTTTTTGGGAATTTTTCTGACCTTATTTCTTCTGTGAGGGGGGACTCATCTTTACCGTCCCGGGCATCTCCTATGTCTGTATTGGGGAATACTCCCCATTTGGCTAGCTCCTCCCGCAGCCAAGATTTCATGCTGCTGTCTTTGGTTCCATGCCGCCTCTTGTGATTTCCTCTTTTTCTGTTGTCTTGGGCGTGGTACTTCTCAGGTCCGGTATCTTCCCGCGCTCTTTCGTCATATTCTTTCCCTTTTTCTTGGTATTGTGAGGGCTATTATAGGAGGAGTTTGGTGACGATTTGTCATCCTCTTCCTCCCACATGTCTTCAGTTTGGGAGTCTTCCTGAACCACCACAGATCTTACCCTGTAGGGGCCCATCCTCCGGGGTCTGTCGTCCTCACTTGTATCAACAATTCTTTTTCCCTCTACTATTTCGTTCCTTCGTCGGCTAGTCCCGGCCTCGTCATGTGCTCCTTCTATCTTTTCCAACCGGTCTACTATGGTTTTTAGCAAGGTTTGATTTTCTTCCCTTTCTTTCCTTAGGTTCTCCTCGATCTTCTCCATCCAATCTGCGGCTGAGTTTCCTGATGATTGGTGGTTTCCGCCTTCCGCCATTGTCTTACTACATGAGTTGCTTTTTGTTCGTTTTCCCACAGACGGCGCCAACTGTTGACGGTGGATTTTGATCTCAGGGTAATATGGGAATATCACTCCCGAGGAAATCCTCCTTCAATAGTGAATTTGTTTGGTTATGGGGGACCAAAGGCAAATTTAGCAGAAAACAGATAAATATACCAATCAACAAGGAGATTTAACGTGGTTCGGTGGATTTGGATCCGACCTACGTCCACGGACACAAACAGGATGATACTTTTATTACTTAAACACTCTTTTCGGGTCTCTTTTTGTTTTCTACAAGTCAGAGCTTGATGATTCAGATGCCATTACACATATTCTGCCCTTCTATTTATAATAGTACAGAAATCAGATTCCTATTCGTATAAGAATTCCTGGTCGAATCAGTGTTCTCTATTGCAAGGATTCCTAGTCTAATATTGCTTTCACTTTTTTCTCTTTTTTGGATTCTGACTCATTACTTTTCCTTGTGAAAGTAGGATAACTTGTTTATCTTATCCGCAAGAACAGGGTGTCATCTTCTTGAGCATGTCTCGCCATATGGTCGGTCTTCATGAGGTCGGTCATGATAGGTCTTTGTACTGAGAATGCTGCTGTCGACCTGATAGTGCCCGATTTATTTGAACAAAAGTGGTCGGTCACCTATCATCAAGTGCTCGGCCTCTTACTGTTTGGCTCTTAGTGGTCGGGTCGGCATTAATGATATTGCCTGAGAAGTGAATTACCTTTTTTACCCCTGTCGTGCTGCTTTAAATAACATAGTGCCTGAAAACACCATCAACAGAGTTCATAACCTTCTCCAAATTTGAGGCTTTTCATATATGTGATGTATTACGGAGTGTATATGATGCATGTAAATTTTTGGGTTGATTGGATTTGATCTTGGCATATTTTGAACAAAAATGGACCAAAATGCAATAAACCGAAAATGTAGGGTGCTCTCGACAACTAGCAAAAAATTTGGGGATTTGTTGCAAATCTGATTTTGATGTATTGGATATGTTGAAAATCATTTTATAAGTGATTTAGAATCATCCAAAATTGTATTTGACAATTTTTGGACTAAAATGATTAATTTACAAAGATATGGGCAATTCGGTAATTACCAAAAAATTTGATCTCTTGTATAATTTTTTCAGAATTTAATAATTGGATAATTAAATAAATAAGTTTATTTAATTGATCCGAGAAAAATTTTAAAATCGGAAACTTTTAATTTTCCACTATCCTCTGCGTTACCGGATTTTCGTCATAAAACTCTTTCACAACGAACTACAAGCACAAGAGTATGGGCGAATTTCTGCTATAGGACATATCATAATCTGTTATACTCAATCTATACAAGTCAGTTTGTTGTTATTGATTTTGATTACTTGAATTGTAAGTTTCTGTTTTTTGTTTCTAAGTTTATATTTTTTTTTTATAAGCTTATGTTTCAATAAATGTTATTATAATCGTTGATTAGTCTTTAACATTAACTTCAAAGATGAGGTGTCATATTATCCAACTAAAGGGTTATTAGTCACCTACCATTATTATCCAACTAAAGGGTTATTAGTCACTTACCATTTAAAAGATGGCGAAGGGAAACACAAAATAAAGTGCAAAATCTTAGTTATGAAATGAAAGCATGCATATATATATATACACACACAGGATCCCGATTTGAAGTTCTGGGTTTGAATATAAGAAGTGCGTTTCTTATAAGAGCTTGGGACAACCAGATATTTTACCTGCTCCGCTTGAGCCTGTAAGGAATGGTTTGGCGGCGAGATTTCCAATTATATATATATATATATATATATATATATATATGATACTCTCGAATTAAATTTTGAAAAAAAAATATTGTCAATTAAGTTTATCCGATGATACTTAGAATTCATTTTTGGTGTTTAAAATCATATTAAAAATATATTTTCAAGGTTGTAATTATTTTTATTTTTTAAAAATTAATAATAAATTTAAAAACGCTAGTTAAATAGTACTCGCAAAATAACCCTATATTAGCCAAAATATTTAAACTTATATAGCATAGATAGATATCACAGAGAGAAATGGTCGACATTAACACTGATTTTTTTCAATGCTATTCATGCTAACAATTATTTTGATGCATCTTGCTATGCGATTTTCCTCTCTTCCAATCAGGGATGATGATTCTTCGCCATATATATGACCTCACCTCCTTCTACCACGCTATTGAAAAGTATGTAATCAACTATCCAATTTAATTCGATTTGTCTTTTTCTTGGCTGTTAGAAATATTATTTTTATTTTTGATTCATAATCAAAATGGAGTCACTGATGAATGAAGAAGAAATTGATCATATAGGCCAAGAGTAGACAAAAGGAAGCAATCTTATACGTTAATGGAGTTTGTAAAGTATTGTTTGATGGTCTGGCTCGCTTGATTCTTCTTGAATATCTTAGAGGTAATTGTTATGATGTCAAAATTGTATTTGGTTGACTAGAAAATTGGAAGGAAAAAAATTAAATGAAAGGGCTTTGAATCTTAGAAGTTACACCCAAACCCACTAAAGTTTAAGATTTTGTCTGTTAGGATCAGTTGATCAATCAATCACCAAATTTTGAATTGGATTGAGTTTATGAAATTTGATTGGACTATTTCTTATCATCATATTGAGATAATTGAAATTTAGTGTTTTTTGTTTGTTTTGAATTTGGGTGACTTTTAAGATCGGATATTACATAGAGAGTTATGGACTCTTGATAGTCAATAATATCGACAAAGCTGATAATCATATGATGGTCCATGAGTTGAAGTCCATCTCGATCACCAAAATCGAAATTAGATTTCGATTGTTGCAAGTTTTTTTTCTCTTGTACATGCGGTGGTGCATATAAAGCTTTTACGGAAAAAAACACATTAATTAAGTTGGCAAAAAAACATCATATTAAAAGTTTGATCATCCCTGGACTTCATCTCCAATTTCAATGGCCCCATCTCAGAATTTCCAGCGTTATGCCTGAAGCTTAATGGTTGTTTGTGTCTTTCTGATTCTTTTGATGTTGCATTACATTTTTATGTCTGCCATTTTTCGGCAACAATGGCAAGAAGTTTTGAAACTCCGAGAGTCCAAATATCGTGCTCTCTCTGGTTCCTGCACTCAAATTCGACAACACCTCGTGCCTCTGTCTTCAGTCCAAAGTAGCGACGCTGCTGCTCTCCGCCGTCGAACAAGTGTCTCCCCGGCCATGCTGGCATGTCTTTGCATACCTCCAGAACTACATCTGCAAATCAATTTCTCTCATATTTAGTCTTTTTATTCATGTTACGAGCAAGTGAATTCAAAACAGTACTCACTTTTATTCTTCTTGGTGATGGTCCCTTTAACGTGTTTGCTCTTCATTTTCAGCATCACCTGCACATTCAATGTAAGTTCTTAATGTAACATTATAAACAACGTGAAGATTGCAGGACAGAATTCAACTTCTTTCCTCAAAAGAGCTACCTGGCCTGTCTTGTTGATATAAACAGAGACAATTTTCCAGTGAAGGTCACCTGTATCATCATAGATTCATAAAACTTAATGATGGGTTTGTTACATTCCAGTAAATGAACCATCTTACAAAGAAGAAATTGATGATGTATTACTATTACTATTACCTTTGCGGGTTCGTTTGAGAAGTTCAACTCCCTTAGCCAGGAGCTCTTGGCTACAAGCGGTTAAAAAATCCTCTCCGGAGTCAAGTTCTCCGCTAAAATTGTGATTATCATGCGCTTTATTATTGCCTTTACCACCAATAGAGCCTCTTTGATCCGCTGGTAATACAGCTGCAATATTCAGAACTTCTTTCATAGCTCTTGCCTTTAAGGTTGCCGCCCCACGTAGAGCTGAAATAAACAAAAAAAAGGTACAAATTCTTCGTTTAGTTTATAAACAATTATGTGAATTTCTACTATCAACGGACAAAATTTCCTACCAGTAGCTGCTGCAGCTGTAAGGGTAACTATGTCATCATGTGAACGAACATTCACTGCGGAGCTGATGATTGAAGCAAGATGATCACGCTCAGCTCCCATAGTTTCTGCAGCCTCCACGCATTGAGCAGCCACCAACGTGGCTGCAGATGCCACAGCCGTGTCTGTCTTGGCAGATTGCTCGTTCTTTCTCGAGGATGACGATGAGGATGCAGAAGTTGCAGCTGCAATAGCTGCCACGGCAGCTGCCACTGCAGCCACTGAAACGGCTGCATGGAGGTGGGCATTGTGGGCTCTGCTTTCCTCCTTTTTCTTCTCTTTTCTCTCCTTCAACCACCTCCCCACCGTCTTGGATCTGCCACTGGGAGTGTTACAGCCGTTGCCGGCGCTAGCGCGGTTGTTGGTGAATAGAGGCTGAATGCTGTTGTGGCAATGGAAATACTGCATGCATTCCAATTCCAAGTCACAATGTTGTCACTTAATTAATTCCTGTAGCTCCCAGTTATTAAGGAGGGTTAAAGACTGGATTGTTTACGTGAGATGCAAGCTATGATTATGCTGAAAACGATGCAGATCAAAATTATTATTTAACAACAATATCTTAAATAATTTTAAGAACTATGATCCATAATTTTTCCCATAATTTTTTCCAATCTTAGCTTATGCTATTTATCACTCCAGGGGGCCCTATATTAAGATCAGTCACAGTGCTGCAACTGCACAAAAACATTACAAGACTTTTCCCACATTAATTTATCTCGTTACCTAATTTTACAGTCCAATTCTCACACCCAGTCGAAAATTTATTTACCATGGAAGATTTATTAATTATTAGAGTCAGCTCCAGCTCATATTCGGCCTTAGATACAGGTAGCTAGCTAGTTGGTTTAGTCTAATAAGTAATAAAGTTGTGTAATTGGTCAAGCCTCAACAATGTCACCAATCCAAATAATACAAAATGCTGGCAGCCGAGCTGATTTTAATTCTTATTTTTCGTATGTTGCGAACTTTATTTTTATACGAGTACTGAAGAAAATCAGCCTTTGTTGACAAGACACCTTAAATAATCTTTAAGCCAATAAAAAGGTTTTATTGAAAGAAGACAAAAGCAAGCCCTCTGTATTTGTTTCCTGTAGAGTCTCTACTAAAGTACTGATAAAGCCGAGTTAATGGTCGCCTTGTTTCCTTTTCTGTTCGGTCCCCAGTCCCCAAGCAAAATGATTATGTACGAAATTTAATTTTTAGTATTAAATATTTTATTTATTAATTAAGTTATTTTTTATTTAATTTTAAAATAATTTTTTTATAATTTTTGAATATATTTAAATTATTTAATATTAATTGAATGAAAAGTTGTTCAAAATTAATAAATAATATTTCAAGACAAAGATTAAAACCAATATTTTTAAAAATATGAAGATTATAATATCAATGTGACAATCAATAAGATAGTAGGATATCATTTTCCCAGAAAAAATAATGCGAGTGAATTATAACAAACCTTTACGACGTCGTCGAACTCTTCGGAGGGAGAAACTGGTGGGCTGTCAGTTTCTGTCAAAGAACCACCACCATTCAAAGGCCCGCTGCTGTGAGAGAGCCTCCCTGATGTTAATGGAGACACCTCCTGCAAGCAACCAAATCATACATTGTAAGCAAAAAAGAACACAGAAGTTGTAAATACATGATATGGAGACAAAATTATTCGTTTTTATTTTTTTTTTACCACCATATCAAGATAGTAATTTTTATTTCTTATAGAAAAAGCACTTACGGATTGTGACATAATGCGTTCGAGAACAAGCTGAGAGGTAGCAGAGGAAGCAAAACTGAACTGATTGGCAGAGGCAGCAGTGAGTTCTTCAGTTTCAGCAGCAATGTCTTCGGGTATTGAAGTGGTATCGCCGGCTGACGATTTAGGAGGAGCCTGCATGATAATGCAACGAGGAGGAGGAGGAGCGAGGGCTTTGGAAACTTCAAGAGCTGAAGCACTCCATGATCTTGACAAGAACTCCATTGGTCCTCTTGGGCTCTGAGGCAACTGGGTTGATCCTGAAAGAGAGTTTGGTTTTGGTCTTGGACTTAGAGGAGTGTTTGTTTCTTCCATTTTTTTTTCAAAGTTCTGTGAAGGCAAAAGTGTTTTGTTTTAGGTTAGCGGGGTGACTGGGTGTGGGTTCAAACCCAAGGGTGGGTACTTCTATATAAAGAAGGGGTTTGTTTTGGAGCTAGGTCTGGTCAAGACTCAAGAGTGAGTGTAAAGTAGATCAGGGCTATGGTCAATAGCCATGTGATCATGTACCTGTCTGTTTGACACGTGGCATTGGCTTTTGATGTATTCTTTCAACTTTTTTTCATTTTTTGTTCATAGCCTCAGTAGTTACTAGCTAGCAGTACATTATATATTAAGTTATTATTAACATATTTGTGAAAATGGTTATGTTAATGTAGCCACGTACCGTATAGGGAGGCAATAACGTTAAAATCAGGTATATGATGGAATTCCTTTGTTGGAAGTAAGTAATTTGAGTTGGTTGGGTACTGAGTTGGTTCCGATATCATTTGTAAGGTCTGTAAGAGTTTGTATAGTAAATAGAGGGAGTAATCCCACATCTAAAAAACATATGGAAAGTGAAAAGTTTATAAATGTTATCTAAATATTTATATCAAATTGGAAAACAAGGCTTGGGCTTGGGCTTAGATGTGTGGTTGACATGACAATTAATATATTTAATATATATTAATTATTCAAAGATGAGCTTTGGGCATTGGGGCTCTTGGCTCTTGTGAGTATTGAATAAATGTCTTATTTTTTAAAAAAAAAAAACGTATTTTTGATTTTATTTTTCATTTGAAATAGAAGGGTTATGTCTGATCAACATATCCATTTATATTTTAATTGAAAATAGGAAAACGTTTGGGAAGTAACCACCCTCTTTTCATTCTTCATATATGGAATAGAGTAGGCAGATTTGGAGATTTACATACAGAATCTGAAATTGATAAAATTCTCTACATAAAAACTCACTGATCCTTGAAACCAACATCCAGTAGATTCGCCAGGGGTCGAAACATCAGGTGCAGATTTGCGACATGCAGATTGTTGAATCCTGGTGGCAGACATCCAACGAACTACAAGCACAAGAGTATGAGCGAATTTCTGCTATAAGACATAACATGTGTGCTAGTCTCAATCTATATAAGTCAGTTTATTGCTATTGATTTCGATTACTTGAATTGTAAGTTTCTGCTTTTGGTTTGTAATTTGTTTTTAAGTTTCTGGTTTTGCTTATAAAGTTTCTATTTCAATAAAACTATTGCATTCGTTGATTGTTCGTTAACAAGGTCCGATCAGCTAGTTAGATATTATCCAGTTTGAAAGTGTGTCACTTTAACAGGCCTCATAACGATTTTATTTTCACTCAAGATGGCCCATTTTCAAAATCTTAGCACTAGACACGTCTAACTAATTGATGGAACGTCTTAATTAAAAATACATAACTAAATTATTTTCTAAATAATATGAGATATTACAAAACGAGTGTTACTAAATTTGAAATTTCTAACAATAAACTTGAAATTAGTCATGTTAAAATTTTCAAATTCATATTTTAGCTTTAAAAGGTCCTGACTTCAAATTTAGTATCCTCTCGGTACTGTAGACATGCCCGAGTAAAAAAGCATAAAGACTAAACAGTTGACTGCTAATTAGGTAGAAACTTTAAAGTGCTTTGTGCTTCTTTCTTTAGCCACTCCAAACGAAGAAGAAAAAACTTGCTCTATGTGCTTCTTTAATGATATTAATTTCTTGTTATGTTCTTCATATTCAAGATTCCCGTCTCAATTACCAGAGATTGAACTGTTGGTAAAATTTTATTATTATTAGTTTTTAAGAAGTGAAAAAGATTCCTCTTTTATTAACATCTCACTCTTTCTTTACAAAGAGCAGAGGCTCTGTTTGTTACTGTCCTTTAGCAAGTGTTTTACAAAGAGTAGAGCATAAAGCTCTGTTTGGTACTGTCCTTTAGCAACTTTGCTTCTAAAATAGTATGTTTAATAAACTTGTAAGCTTATTAACCCTACAATTATTTTATAAAAATCCGACCTTTACCGTTAGAATTCCATTTCATAATACCACAATTTCAACTGAAGCCCCAGTCACCTCATGCATCTTATATCGCAACAAAGTTTTAAATTTTTTTTTGGAAACATTAGAAATCCCACCGTCAAATCACTCGACCTGAGTTTAAGCGGAGTAGGTAAAATCTCTAACTGCTCCAGACTTTTACAAAAAAATTCACTTTATAAACTCGAACCGAGACCTGCTAATAAAATCATAACTCTTTATCACCAAACCCACCCTTTGGGGGCAGCGGTATTTTGATCAGCCATAAACAAGAAAAATGTTAAATGCATTAAACTTACTTGATCATTGAACTAGAAACTTTTGAATATAAAACATGTATGAGGTTCAAAATTAATGATTGAAGTTTCAAATTCAATAATCCATATGTCAAGTTCAATAGTACGAATTCCAATTTCAATTCCTCCCGGTATGGGTACCTGGTAGTTCAAAACCCTGTTTCATCTCTATAGGTTCATGAAATTTATGGCAAGACAACAGAAACCCAGTAAACGATCGTGTTTCTACAATGTCTTGAGTCTTGTAAACGTCCAAGGCCGACATGTTAATAGACACAGACAAATTTAAGCAGAATCAATTCTGATACTACAGTTTTGGACACAAAGCTGCTTGCTGAACGGAGACCTAAGCTAAAAGTAAACTAAAAAATAGGCGTGCCTGGATACGTCATAATCTCTTTTCTGATCTCATCTTCGTTTCCTTCAACATGCAAAAGACTTGAGTATCTTGTTTTGCTTTATTTTTTATTTTTCTCCTTGCTCCAAAGTTGAAAGCTCAAAGCTGAATTGAAGCGAAGCCAACCAAACAGCTTTCTCTTTTTTTTTTTTTTTTTTGTAGTCTTTCGTATTTCTTACATGATGACCCACTGCATAAAGAGATGCCCTTTATTCCCTTTGCCATTCTTTTTCCAAATCTATCATCTGTCCTTTCATTTTCTATCTGTGTTAAAATTCTCGTTTATTTCTATATGGCCTTTGGTCATTGGTCCCCCTTTCAATTTTGATTTCTTTTGAGCAGTTTTAGGGTCTCTTTGGTAGTGCGATTAAGGATCTATAGCTTTTTAACAATGATATAATCATATTATTAATTTAGTCGCATTAAATTTGATTTTCATTAAAAATAATTAATATTTTTCAATTTAATGGGGACAAAATAAAATTATCTCATTAATATACTAGACTTTTTATTAATTTATAAAACTTCTTTTAGTAAATTTTCGAATTGAGCGAGTTTGTATCATTATTTAGGAGTTAAATTAACCAAATACTAACAACATTTATTTCACAGCAGTTGCAGTTTAAAAGCCACCACACAGCATCAAACAGTGCCTTAGAAATTAGATGCGATTTTATATATAGCAAGCAATCGCATGTATCGTTCAAATAATATAGTGACAAAAAGTCAGATGTCAAATTCACATGGACTTATTATTAATTCTATTAATATTAAACTAAACCTAACTTAACTAAAACTAAACAAATGATGTAAGAGAGGGTGATTAAATTATATTAAATTAAAATTATTTTGGAAAATTTTATGAGAATGAGAATCTAGAGTTATAACCGTACATAATCATGCAAATACGTTTATGCACTTTTTATCCAACCGAGCAATTAACATTGGTTATTAACCTAGAACATTAATTTATCTACTAGTCTCTTCCGATGATCAGGTAGAAACGTTTAACTTAATTCAATTACTTATATTCCTATGATAATTAAGTCAAGTTAAACTCATTAAGAGCATGTTCTAATATTGGCTACGTATACCCTGCAAAATTATTCATATTCTGCACGAAAACCTATTCATTAAAAATTACGATCACACGATATTATTCTCAATTCTAAACCTAAATTCCTATCGGTTTACCACAACTATCATATTATTGGCCAGACAATAAAAACGCATTAAGTATAGAGAATAATAAATAACTGAAGCTGTTAGCGACATATTCTCAAGATGGATTTTGATGACGCAATACTAGAAGTCTTCGACGCGTATTAGCAAGACATTACAAAAAGATATCAAAGCGCAATGGTGGTGAAGAGCAACGAATGTGAATACAAGCGAAAAATGAAGAAAATCTTGTATAGTCTTAGCTTAGGGCTATCTTTGTAAAGTGAGTGTTTATTTAAGGCTCTAAGCTCATAGGACATATTCACATTCATATAGATGCATTAGGATCATGTGCAAAATGCCTTTAACATTCAAATCATGCATTTTGGCACTAAACCGGCATATCGGAAGACCTGCTCTGTTTTGCATGCTCGTGGAAACCGGCACAGACCATTCTGGTCCCATACCGGTCTCCCACACTGGTCTACCCACCATGTCTTGCATGATCGCGAAAACCAAAATGCACAATACCGATGTTCATACCGTTATCCATACTAGTGAGCTTAATTGTTACATGCTCTCGCAAACCGACACACATCATACCAGCCACCATACCGGTCATCCAATCGGCATATCGGCCAATATAGCAGTCTTTAAACCAGTGTAGCATTTAAATTTTCAAACGGTAATATAGCTGTTGGTTTTACCAGACCGGCATACCAGTTTCAGACATGGCAGTTGGGACTGTTTTCACTTATACTATATATTGAGCCCCAAATTCATATTTTCTATGATCCAATACCTTCATATAATTTCTTACAAGGCAAAAACAGAGAGTTTATTAAATCTTCATCATCATACACCTTCATACATCAAGCTCACACGCTACACTTTCATATCTTTAGTAATGAGCTTAGAATGCTTAGGTAAGCAACTCAAATCTTGAATCTTCATTATCTTTGTGAGTGCCCAAATGTATTATTAAATCTTCATATCTAAACACGTGTGGTTGTGAAATCCCTTTGTGAGTGGGTATACTCAAAAGGGTGATTGTAAAGGTTTATGAGTGAGCCTATTGACAAAACTCATTGTAAAAGGTTTTTGAGTGAGCCGAGGAACAAAACTCAAGGGTTTAAAGAGTGAGCCTATGTGATAAAATTCTTCTAAAGATTTGGAGTGAACCTAGGGGATAAAACTCTTGGTTACGGGTGAGCCACGAAAAACTCGTTTGTAAGTTGTGGATTCAACTTGGTGGAAATATTCAAGTGCGACTTGAGGGAGTGGACGTAGGTATTGTTGGCCGAACCACTATAAATCTCCAGTGTTATTTTCCCTATCCCTCAATTTTTAATTATCGCAAGTTTATTTTCATATTTGCATATTAATTAGAAACTTACTTTTAGGGAATATTTTGTGATTGAGAAAATTAACCTAAGCTAAATTGGTAAAGCTACTAGTTTAGTAGTATAAAATAGGCAAGAATTTTTATTTTCGCATTATTAGGCCATAACGTAATTCACCCCCTCTCTTGGGTATATAGTCTTTGTTTGTTAAGTGTGCTTGTAGGTAATTTCAATTGGTATCAGAGCGATGTATTCTCAACAAAGACCTAACCGTCCGATAGTAAATCATAGCCTATACAAGCTACTCATCAAGTCTTGCCGAATGATTTTCAACCACTAGATCTCCCTTCTACAATGGAACCGATTATAATTATTGGAAGATGAGGATGTTGAACTACCTTCTTGTTATGGATGTACAATTCTCCAAAGTGATCACATAAGGTACAAGAATGCCAATGAAGAAGGATAACAATGGTGTGGACTTTCCGAAGCCACATTTTGAATGGACCAATGAGGAATACATGCAAGCCTCCTTAAATGTTAAAGCACTCAACCATATTCTTTTTGCAATTGATCGGCGTCAAATTAACAAGCTTCCGAAATTTGGAAATGCATATAAATTGTGGAAGTCTTTAGAAAAGGTCAATGATGGTACAAACCAAGTGAATGAGTCAAAAATCAACCGGCTCATGTGTGAGTTAGATAACTTCAAAATGGAAGCCGATGAAGATATTGAGCATATGTTTTCTAGGTTTACAATGGCTGTGAACTAACTTAGTACTTTAAGGAAAAGCATTGACTCTAGTGATTAAGTGGTGAAAATTCTTAGGTCACTCCCTGATAAGTGCATGAAAATGTACTTTGAACATCGCTAACTCGACTTAATTATCATGTATTTAATCTTAATAAGAGTTTATTTTGTGCTTTGTTATTAGGAGCAATGGAATATGAAGTTTGGAGCAATTATGCGTGTTTCAGGACCTTACAGACGCATCAGAAGCACGTGGGAAGGGCAGAGACGCAGAGCGCGCAGCACCAGAAATTTACACTGGTGTCGCGGCGCTCACATCCGCGCCGCTCCAGCTTCACCATACAAAAGTGCCAAGGATTGGGTGCTGCGGCACCCCGGAAGATCCTAAAACCCTGATTTTGACGTTTTTTATACGCACAATGACTCCAGGGTTTCCCTATATAAACCCAACTTCGTCCAAAACCCTAAAAAGAGGAAAAAAAAAAGGAGAAAAACAAAGAGAAACAAGAGAGAAACACACAACAAAGAGCCACAAACACAAGATTGAGAGATAATGACGAAGATATATCTCTCTGATCTATCAAAGGTATATCTCTCTTCTACATGGAGAGCTAATATCCTAGGAAAAACTAATGATGACTTGTATTTGATTTCTTATATTTATGTTGTTGATTCCTAAAGTACCTCTTTAACGTTTAATACAATTGATGGTTGTTATTCTTTATTATTTTATGATTTCTGAATCCAAAAACTGTGTTTTATCAACTCCCATATAGATCCAGTCATGCTTCTTCTATGTGTGATTTGTGAACCCAGTTGTGACTGATAAAGTTATTTTATGTGTTGGTCTTCTCATGCAGTATTGTCTGAGGGTATATTGTCGATGTTGGATAGATTGTAATGATAACTTTGTGTGCTGTTAACACAGAGAAAATAATTCATCAATTACCTTAGAATTTGACATGTTTAGAATTGAATATCTTCCAATTGTTGGTTTGGGATGTGAAACCTTCAATTGAGTAATAATAAGAATCAATAATTGAATATAGGAACTTGACACAAGAGGGATTCCTGACGCTTTGTTATTTCTCTCTATTGATAACTCCTGCAAACTTTTAATAATATTTAGTTTAAATTGCCAATTTAATCATTTCTATAAATAAGTTATTGCTAAATTTTTTTGCTTAA